>JASEVX010000001.1:238810389-238966970 GCA_031761405.1 Serripes groenlandicus
CAACATAAACAACTTTGATGAAAAGTCAGATGAGTTTTCGGTGACCTTGGCATTCAGATTTTCCTGGAAAGAAGAAAGAATTTCTTGGGATCCTGCACTTTTTAACGGTATAACATCTATATCTGTGTGTCCCGAAGATTTATGGCGCCCAAAACTGTTCCTCTTGGAAGAATCGGACAGGGTGAAGGACATTGGTAATACGTCCATACAGCCAAGGATTAATAATGACGGCGCTGTAATTTGGATAACTGCTAACGTGTTTAAGGTATCGTGTTCAGTGGATGTCTTGTATTTCCCCTATGATGAACAAACGTGTGAGCTTAATTTACTAGATTGGGACTTATTTTCCACGAGTACGGATGTTAGCCTGATTCCAATTGTTTCTACTGTACAGCAAGATAATTACAAGACAAACAGCCAATGGAAGTTAAGATCCGGCGAATTACATAGCTGCACGGATATAGATGGAGCGTGTATCAACTTACTCTTCGTTCTTAAACGTAGAAGTAACTTTTTCGTTATCTACATCATCGTTCCATTGGTCTTTCTCGCCTTGATAAACAACTTGGTGTTCCTCATGCCTGCCAATTCGGGCGAAAGGACATCGGTTGCGGTGACAACGTTCTTATCGTTCGTTGTTTACATGGGTATAGTGAATGACGTTGTACCACAAAGTTCTGACCCGACGGCGTACATCTATTACTACATTATGTTGCTTATGATATACAGTTGCATTATAATGTTTCTCTGCATCTGCTCTTTAAGAATCTATGACAGTAAGGCCGAAGTCCCTAAATGGCTTAGCTCCGTAATATGGTACCTACGGTTAAAGTTCGTTCTAACTTGGACATCCAAGGTGGCTGATACAAATATAATAATAAAGGGCGATAACTTACGCATGGAGCATAACATAGGTGAAGAAATGGATGCACATAGTGCGAATATCGTAAAGGAAATCGATGGGAACGACCTTGATACCGTAGCATGTGCTACAGAAGACACGTTCGGCAAAGGCAATGCATACAATGCGTCCTGGTACACCGTGGGAAGAACGTTCGACTGTTACTGTTGTATAATCCTCTATATATTTCTGTTGTTTTCCACTCTGTATACCTTTATCAACCTAGGAAGAAACGAGGATCCATCTAAATGACACTTGATCATTTCCTGCAATTTAAATAGTGCTGGTGGTAAAAGGGGAATTTGTAGCGCTCTGAACCTTTCCCCAAAACAACAAACATGCAGCCAACGGCTTAGAAAACGTCAAGGCTAAACAATGGAAAATATCTATAAATGAAATTAAAAGTATTGACTAGACTTGGAAACATTGTGGCAAAAGATTGAACTGTTCATTATATTTTTAGCGATTAAGTGTTCAACGCTCGGCTGTTGTGAACGCCTGCAGGAAGGAAAGGATTCATATAGAGGGAGTGATTAGGGTTCCTCTATGCACTTCAGGAAGGAAGAGATTCATATCGAATGGGTGATTAGGGTTTCTCTATGCACTTCAGGAAGGAAAGGATTCATATAGAGGGGGTGATTAGGGTTCTTCTATGCACTTCAGGTAGGAAAGGATTCATATATAATGGGTGATTAGGGTTTCAATATGCACTTCAGGTAGGAAAGGATTCATATAGAATGGGTGATTAGGGTTCCTCTATGCACTTCAGGAAGGAAAGGATTCATATAGAGGAGGTGATTAAGGTTCCTCTATGCACTTCAGGTAGGAAAGGATTCATATAGAATGGGTGATTATGGTTCCTCTATGCACTGCAGGAAGGAAAGGATTCATATATAATGAGTGATTAGAGTTCCTCTATGCACTGCAGGCAGGACAGGATTCATATAGAGTGGGTGATTAGGGTTCCTATATGTACTGCAGAAAGGAAAGGATTCATATATAATGGGTGATAAGGGTTCCTATATGCACTTTAGGTAGGAAAGGATTCATATAGAATGGGTGATTAGGGTTCCTGTATGCACTGCAGGAAGGAAAGGATTCATATAGAGTGGGTGATCAGGGTTCCTCTATGCACTTCAGGTAGGAAAGGATTCATATAGAATGGGTGATTAGGGTTCCTCTATGCACTGCAGGAAGGAAAGGATTCATATAGAGTGGGTGATTAGGGTTCCTCTATGCACTTCAGGAAGGAAAGGATTCATATATAATGGGTGATTAGGGTTCCTCTATGCACTTCAGGTAGGAAAGGATTCATATATAATGGGTAATTAGGGTTACTCTATGCTCTTCAGGAAGGAAAGGATTCATATAAAGTGGGTGATTAGGGTTCCTCTATGCACTTTATGTAGGAAAGGATTCATATAGAATGGGTGATTAGGGTTCCTCTATGCTCTTCAGGTAGGAAAGGATTCATATAGAATGGGTGATTAGGGTTCCTCTATGCACTTTATGTAGTAAAGGATTCATATAGAATGGGTGATTAGGGTTCCTCTATGCTCTTCAGGTAGGAAAGGATTCATATAGAATGGGTGATTAGGGTTCCTCTATGCACTTCAGGAAGGAAAGGATTCATATATAGGAGGTGATTAGGGTTCCTCTATGCACTTCAGGAAGGAAAGAATTCATATAGAATTGGTGATTAGGGTTTCACTATGCACTTCAGGTAGGAAAGGATTCATATAGAATGGGTGATTAGGGTTCCTCTATGCACTTCAGGAAGGAAATGATTCAAATAGAATGGGTGATTATGGTTCCTCTATACACTTCAGGTAGGAAAGGATTCATATAGAATGGGTGATTATGGTTCCTCTATGCACTTCAGGAAGGAAAGGATTCATATAGAATGGGTGATTAGGGTTCCTCTATGCACTTCAGGTAGGAAAGGATTCATATAGAATGGGTGATTAGGGTTCCTCTATGCTCTGCAGGCAGGACAGGATTCATATAGAGTGGGTGATTAGGGTTCCTCTATGTACTGCAGAAAGGAAAGGATTCATATAGAATGGGTGATTAGGGTTCCTCTATGCACTTTAGGTAGGAAAGGATTCATATAGAATGGGTGATTAGGGTTCCTCTATGCACTGCAGGAAGGAAAGGATTCATATAGAATGGGTGATTAGGGTTCCTCTATGCACTTCAGGTAGGAAAGGATTCATATAGAGTGGGTGATTAGGGCTCCTCTATGCACTGCAGGAAGGAAAGGATTCATATAGAGTGGGTGATTAGGGTTCCTCTATGCACTGCAGGTAGGAAAGGATTCATATAGAATGGGTGATTAGGGTTCCAATATGCTCTTCAGGTAGGAAATGATTCATATAGAATGGGTGATTAGGGTTCCTCTATGCACTTCAGGTAGGAAAGGATTCATATAGAATGGGTGATTAGGGTTCCTCTATGCACTTCAGGTAGGAAAGGATTCATATAGAGTGGGTGATTAGGTTTCCTCTATGCACTTCAGGTAGGAAAGGATTCATATAGAATGGGTGATTATGGTTCGTCTATGCACTTCAGGAAGGATAGGATTCATATAGAATGGGTGATTAGGGTTCCTCTATGCACTTCAGGTAGGAAAGGATTCATATAGAATGGGTGATTAGGGTTCGTCTATGCACTTCAGGAAGGAAAGGATTCATATAGAGTGGTTGATTAGGGTTCCTCTAGGCACTGCAGGAAGGAAAGGATTCATAAAGAGTGGGTGATTAGGGTTCCTCTAGGCACTGCAGGAAGGAAAGGATTCATATAGAGTGGGTGATTAGGGTTCATCTAGGCACTGCAAGAAGGAAAGGATTCATATAGAGTGGGTGATTAGGGTTCCTCTATGCACTGCAGGAAGGAAAGGATTCATATAGAGTGGGTGATTATGGTTCCTCTAGGCACTGCAGGAAGGAAAGTATTCATATAGAGTGGGTGATTAGGGTTCCTCTATGCACTGCAGGAAGGAAATGATTCATATAGAGTGGGTGATTAGGGTTCCTCTAGGCACTGCAGGAAGGAAAGGATTCATATAGAGGAGGTGATTAGGGTTCCTCTATGCACTTCAGGCGGCACAAATCAGACATCGATATTGAATCCATAACACTTAAAACATAAAATGTTATCATGTAAAACATAATAGGCGGAGTTAAGTTCCATTTCGCCAACTGATGTAATTGTCTATTTGACCACAAATAAATATAGTAAACAATATTTTGCTTTTTATTTCGCCTCAGCAACAGACGAATTTTTAAAAGACCAAATTGTGACAAAGGGTGAAATTCCTGATTATGAGTATATTTTGGCACAATGTTATCAACGTCATTCAATATTTTTTCTTTCATATACATTATATATTATGTCATAATTTTGCCTGGATCTTTTTTGAATTCGTCTGCTGCTGATTTGCTGTCAGTGTGAAAGGGTTAAAAGAAAATAACATTTAAAAAAGCATTGTCTTTAAGTGTAAAATCAATGTCATTGTAATGCTTCTGCATTGTTTTCAATCTTTTGATCCCGCAATACAATGTTAGGTTTTTAATGTACTAAAAAGTTTCCCTCATACATACGCTTTCTGACGCCTCTGCAGCAGACGACTTTTGAAAACATTTTGGAAAAAGTAGAGAAATTGCTCCTAGGGAGCAGTTTCTCCATTTGCCACAATGTATTCAATCATATTTAATAATTATTCTTCCCTTTATAGAGATTTTCCACATTTTTGCAGCTACGTTTTCCAAGTCGTCTGCTGCAAAAGATGTTCTATATGGGAAAGGGTTTAAACATATAAAAACGGAATGAACAGAGAGAAAAAAGAGATGTTAAGATCGATTGATTGGGGTTTAACGTCTTTTTCAGTTAGTTAGTCCATTGGTAAAACGAATGAAGCTTGTCACAGTGACTTGTGTCAGACGTCGGAAATATCTTTTGGGATTCGAACTCACAACCCCTGGATTGATTGCCCGGGTCCCTATACCGATTGACCTACCTGGGCTGGGCATAGATAGTTCAGACAACGAACCATACATTTTTGGTCAGGAAAAACTTGAATGAATTAAGTGTGTGCCTGTATTAAAGTTTCGAGTATCCCCATTAAAAATTGAACTGTGATTTGACTGATGTATGAATTTAACCTTATTTAGCCATGCAAGGAACAATACAGATATTGTGTAGAACACCTGTAGCTGCAGCTGCAGGGTCCAAAAATATAGACTGTTAATCGGTGGTCAGAATTTGTGCTCAATTATTTATTGGTCAGAAGCCAATTCGTTCTCCAAATTGACCAATCAGAAGCCTTATTTGGAGCACGGAGTTCATGTCGTTCTCAGAGTTTTATAGTTTCGTACCATGTAAGCCACCAAGATTTTTAATCAATATTGTTTGGACAATTTTGGTAGAAGGTCACCCAATGTAAATGTCTACCAAGTTTGGACATTTTCTCTCATTATGCCCCTTCAACCAAAGTTCTTCATATGATTATAATCTTTGAAAGGATTAAAAGAGGTCCAACAAGGTATCATTCCTGTGGCGTTCGGTTGAAACTTATCTAGTGGTTTAGACGACGGACAAAACGTCTTCAGAATAGACCACATTGAGCCTTTGGCTCAGGTGATCTAAAACGACTGGTAACTCGAATGCAAAGACCATGTACACACTTTGATGTGCCCTTATTTACGTGATTGAGTGACCGCTGTAGTTCTAACTATTCCGTGTAAAAAAATGTTTCACTCCCTTTACAATTAACAGCTAAATATTGATTGTTTGCTTCTGTTTTTTTACTAGGTTGACATATCCAGTAAGCCCAATTTTGTATATTTTTATGACTTTTAATTGACTGTTTTTCGAAATTTACAGCCAAAATATGTGTGTTTTATCTATTACTAACTTTGTTGTCACTATGAGCAATATTTGCAGAAGTTTCAACATTTGAAAATTTTGATCGCATCTGGTATAAAGTGTAATTTTTACGCTAAAGCAGAAACAGGTTTGGCAAAATGGGGAAAGAGGAGAATTACTTATCATGAGCAACTCCTCCTTTTTAAATTTGGTTTAAAAAAGTCATCTCAAGCCAAAACACGTCACATTTCTGTAGTATATGCAAAGGGTTAAAGTAATAACAATGTAATTGACGCTTTTGTCTCAAAGTAGAAATCAATATAAATGTTAAAACGTTAGTTTGTAAATCAATTCATTTTTTCAGCAAAACAAAGATAAAGAACAATTGTACTAATTGTTAAAATTTAGGTTATAATGGTGAACGCACGTATAAAGCACGTCTAGCGATGTTCGGTCTTGCACTCCGATTTAATACAAAACAAATTGTATAAATTAGTGGGTCAACACCTCCAGTTTTTTGTCAGAAAGTGCATTAAGGCAGACGTAAGATATATGCGGACATTGAAGGCTCTGGCGTTGCTGCGAGGGTGCACATATTTGTCTTCACTGTACGAAGATGCGTCAAGACCACATTTTGATAGACGCGGTACATATCATAGCGTATACTAAATATCCGGTCAAACTCGACTTAACCCTAGAACACACCTAAAAGATATCGTACAGTAAATAGGCTCGGCGAAAAATCGTTCGAAGCATTGTTTGAAGAATCGTCGATCATTTCCGTCGGTAAAGACCGCAAAAACCCTCGAACAATATCGATCTCCAACGACTACATACGGAAATAGTTTGGGCTTTCTACATTTAGCCGCTCTTTGTGAGATCAGCTTTCAAATACGTGCAGTATAATATTGCTCTACACTGTCCGCCACTTTGTATAGTATTGTGTAAGATAACTCTCCGTAAATATATAAATTATATGACATCTATCGCTTCCGGTTTTATAATTAAATATGCTAAACTAATACAGATACTTGCGTAGGGATTGTATCTGCAGATGATTTATATTGTTATATTATGGAACTATTTAACCTGGAAAACTTAATAAGTACGCTTATTTGATCTTGTTTTCCACTCTTCGAAAAACATAAATAGTTTTTAATTTTAATCAAATTATCTTGTTTTTCTTATATAAGTATTGACTTTTATAGATTTTAATGTTTGTAAAGCCGGATACAGGCCTTTCACCTATATCTGAGCCTTGCCTGGCTATTTAGGGCCTCAATGATTCTCCGTAATGGGATCTCATGAAGGCAGATTGAAGTCTAGTGATTTAGGAATCAATGAATTCGTGATGGGATCACATAAAGGTTAATTAGCGTCAAGCGATTTGGGTTCTCAATGACTCCGAAATGGGAATACATATAAGTAAAATGGCGTTTAGCGATTTGGATCGCAATGACTCTCAGTAATGGGATCACATAATGTTAAATTGGCGTCTAGCGATTTGGATCACAATTACTCTCTGTAATGAGATCTCTTAAAGGTAAATTGGCATCTGGCGATTGTTAGCCTCAATGACTCTCCGAAATGGGATCACATAAATGTACATTTGGCGTCTAGCAATCTGGGTCTCAATGACTCGATTATGGGATCACATAAAGGTAAATTGGCGTCAAGCAATTAGGGTCTCAATGACTCCGTTATGGAATGACATAAAGCTAAATTGGCGTCTGGTGATTTGGACCTCAATGACTCTCCATAATGGGATGACATAAACGTAAATTGAAGTCTAGTGATTTAGGAATCAATGAATCTGTAACGGGATCACATAAAGGTATATTAGCGTCTAGCGATTTGGGGTCTCAATGACTCCGAAATGGGATTAAATAAAGGTAAGTTAGCGTCTAGCGATTTTGGGCCTCTATGACTTTTCATAATGGGATCACTTAAAGATTAATGAGCGGTTAGCGATATTGGGCCTTAATAACCCTCAGTAATGGGATCTCATATAGGTAAATTGGTGTCTAGCGATTTTGGGCCTCAATAAACCTTAATAATGGGATCTCATAAAGGTAAATTGGCGTCTAGCGATTTTGCGCCTCAATAAACCTTAGTAATGGGATCTCATAAAGGTAAATTGGCGTCTAGCGATTTTGGGCCTCAATAAACCTTAGTAATGGGATCTCATATAGGTAAATTGGCGTCTAGCGATATTTGGCAACAATTACCATCAGTAATGGGATCTCATGAAGATAAATTGGCGTCTAGCGATTTGGATCACAATGACTCTCCGAAATGGGATAACGTAAATTTAAAGTAGCGTCTAGCAATTTTGGGCCTCAATAACCCTCTGAAATGGGATCACATATAGGTAAATTGGCGTCTTGCGATTTTGGACCTCAATAATCCTCCGAAATGCGATCAGATAAATGTAAATTGGGGTTTAGCGATTTTGGGCCTGAATGACTCTCCGAAATGGGATCACAAAAATGTAAATTGGCGTCTAGAGATTTTGGGCCTCAATAACCCTCAGTAATCTAATAAAGGTAAATTGGCGTCTAGTGATTTAGGAATCAATGCATCCGTAATGGGATCACATAAAGGTAAATTGAAATCTAGTGATTTGGGCCACAATTTCCATTAGTAATAGGATCACATAAATGTAAATTAGCGTCTATCGATTTGAGACACAATGACTCTCCGAAATGAGATCAAATAAAGGTAAATTGGCGTATATCGATTTGAGTCTCAATGAATCTCCGAAATGGTATCACATAAAGGTAAATTGGCGTCTAGTGATTTCTGGCCACAATTACATCAATAATGGGATCTTATGTAGCTAAATTGGCGTCTGGCGATTTTGGGTCTCGGTGACTCCTGTACCCATTACATGTCAGGATAAATATTTACCTGCGAATCCATGCAAATGATCCAAACGGATTTTTATTTCACAGAAGTGTATTGAATCCATTGTTGAAGAGTGCATAGTCTAAAAATACTGTCTGATCTGGATCTATACTGGTTGTAAATGTCTTACCGTTGGTCTTTGCAGATTACCGCTGATATAATGTGGCGAAATTGTTGCGAATAGCAATACGACTCACCAGTCAGCCGTCGATCCGTCTAGTACTTTGATTGGTTTTGGGTTTTATTCAGCTTTTAACGTTTGTTTTCAGTTATATCATAGCGGTCCATTTATGTTTCCTGACTTTCTCACATCAGTTCTCTACACAACAATCTTTTTCCAAGGCTGCTTTTCCACATATACTGTTAGTCCATAGGCGGAAGATGAACTGCGATTGTTTAATTGGCTTTTATCAAACTGTGGAGATAATGTTGGCTGAGCAGGGGTTCGAAGTCACAACACTTTATCGACTTAAATAGTTTGAGGAGATGGTCGTATTTCATCAAACACTCTGAGTACCATACCCTATTAGGAAGAAGCAAATATGTTCACATTAATTAGAAATGAACGAATCGATATTGAACCGTTTATTTCAAAAGACTCCTTAGGGACAGGGACGAGCTTTTCAATTATAATAGATAGCAATTAATTATAGAATAATATCATTAAATACCGGTCAGAGAAAAACGAAAACGGAGCCGTCTCGAGAGAAAACTAATACGATGGCCTCTGCCTAATGTATCAATCCAGATCAGCCTGCGCAGTCAGCGCAGCCTAATCCTGGCCGACACATTCCGTCTCTGGGAGATAGAGGTATGGACTAATGATTCGAGAAACAGAAAATCCAAAGGAGGCGAAACGTGTCTCTCCGGGTTAGCCTGCGCGGTATGCTTGGGCTGATCCTGATCGATAATTTACGCAGAGTCCACAATGTTGTTTTTCTCGCGGGACGGCTCAAATACTTTTGTATGTTTACGTAGTGTTCTGAATTCGATTGACAATCTGAGATCAATAAAATAATACCTTATAAAAGACGCACGCAATTAACCTTACCTAGTAGTCAAAGAAATATTATACTAACAGTTAAATGCTTTTTAACTCTGATAAAATCTTAACCCGTTTTTAATTCAGACAGTGGTCAGCTGACGCATGTTCTGATACTAATTCAAGCTTCAAATATTCAAACATTTAATATTTATGAATATAGGTTAACCTGATAACAATAAGTGTACGGACTTTGAGAAATTAAAACAAGACGATTACAAACAGGTATGTGAAACAATTTTCCCTATTTTCTTGTCGTGCTGTGCCGTCTCCCAGGTGTCATGGTTGGATCGTAATAAAACCGGTGCTAGTAATACGCCTGACGCATCTGTGTTATGTAAAATATAACCGGTAGTAGTAATACGCCTGACGCTTCTATGTTATGTAAAATATAACCGGTGGTAGTAATACGCCTGACGCATCTGTGTTATGTAAAATAAAACCGGTGGTGGTAATACGCCTGACGCATCTGTGTTATGTAAAATAAAACCGGTGGTAGTAATACGCCTGACGCATCTATGTTATGTAAAATAAAACCGGTGGTAGTAATACGCCTGACGCATCTGTGTTATGTAAAATATAACCGGTGGTAGTAATACGCCTGACGCATCTGTGTTATGTAAAATAAAACCGGTGGTAGTAATACGCCTGACGCATCTGTGTTATGTAAAGTAAAACCGGTGGTAGTAATACGCCTGACGCATCTGTGTTATGTAAAATAAAACCGGTGGTAGTAATACGCCTGATGCATCTATGTTATGTAAAATATAACCGGTGGTAGTAATACGCCTGACGCATCTGTGTTATGTAAAATATAATCGGTGGTAGTAATACGCCTGACGCATCTGTGTTATGTAAAATATAACCGGTGGTAGTAATACGCCTGACGCATCTTTGTTATGTAAAATAAAACCGGTGCAAGTAATACGCCTGACGCGGTGGTAGTAATACGCCTGACGCATCTGTGTTACGTAAAGTAAAACCGGTGGTAGTAATACGCCTGGCGCATCTGTGTTATGTAAAATATAACCGGTGGTAGTAATACGCCTGACGCATCTGTGTTATGTAAAATAAAACCGGTGGTAGTAATACGCCTGACGCATCTGTGTTATGTAAAATAAAACCGGTGGTAGTAATACGCCTGACGCATCTGTGTTATGTAAAATAAAACCGGTGGTAGTAATACGCCTGACGCATCTGTGTTACGTAAAATAAAACCGGTGGTAGTAATACGCCTGACGCATCTGTGTTATGTAAAATAAAACCGGTGGTAGTAATTCGCCTGACGCATCTGTGTTATGTAAAATATAATCGGTGGTAGTAATACGCCTGACGCATCTGTGTTATGTAAAATATAACCGGTGGTAGTAATACGCCTGACGCATCTGTGTTATCTAAAATAAAACCGGTGGTAGTAATACGCCTGATGCATCTTTGTTATGTAAAATAAAACCGGTGCAAGTAATACGCCTGACGCGGTGGTAGTAATACGCCTGACGCATCTGTGTTACGTAAAGTAAAACCGGTGGTAGTAATACGCCTGGCGCATCTGTGTTATGTAAAATAAAACCGGTGGTAGTAATACGCCTGACGCATCTGTGTTATGTAAAATAAAACCGGTGGTAGTAATACGCCTGACGCATCTGTGTTATGTACAATAAAACCGGTGGTAGTAATACGCCTGACGCATCTATGTTATGTAAACTATAACCGGTGGTAGTAATGCGCCTGACGCATCTGTGTTATGTAAAATATAACCGGTGGTAGTAATACGCCTGACGCATCTGTGTTATGAAAATTATAACCAGTGATAGTAATACGCCTGACGCATCTGTGTTATCTAAAATAAAACCGGTGGTAGTAATACGCCTGACGCATCTGTGTTATGTAAAATAAAACCGGTGGTAGTAATACGACAAATGTGAAATAACATAATTTACATTCACGCATAAAGTGATATTAAGGTACAATTGAGACTGGGAATAATTGTAGACGCATCTGTGTTATGTAAAATAAAACCGGAAGTAACGTCATGTTACGTCGGAAACGTCGTGATATAACTGAAATATTGTTTTAATTGGATTAAGACCATTCAAACGAAAACGACAATCTGAACGCGACCGCAAAACAGCGTTTGGATATCATAATATATACATGACTTGTGAACGATGTTGGTCGCGCATTCGTCCGATTTTATTGCGGTCTACACTTTTCGCTATCTATTCATTATTTATAAGCAAAGATTGACCATTGCCAACACATATCAAAGATTATGTCACCGTGTGCAGTCACAGCAGGAAAATAACTAACAAAGACAGGATTAACAATAGTTTCGCGATAACTCGAACGTGTTGTCGTTCGAATAAATCGTTTTCCTTGAACAATTTCCTGGAACGGATACGGTTTTTTGATGCTTCATACGAGTAGTTAGAATTGCTGCTGCACTTCTCGATACGGTTCTAACAGCGACATGCTTCTCATAAAACACACTTACGCAGGAATGAATTATTAAGTTGACAATAAATAAATGAATTTGGCATAAATCGAAGGATTGGTTGAACACGTGCATAACTCAAAGTAATTTATGTGTCCTGCGAGAAAACCAACATTGCGCGCAGACTGATCCGGGCCGACTCATTCCGTCTAAGGGGTATAGAGGTATAGAGTAATTATTCCTGAAACAGAACATCCACAGGAGGCGAAAAGTGTCTATCCGTGTAAGCCTGCGCGGTATGCTTAGGCTGATCCGGGTCGATACTTTACGCAGAGTCCACAATGTTGGTGCGGCGATAGACATCTGCGTAATGTATCGACCAGATCAGCCTGCGCTATCCGCGCAGACTGATCCGGCCGACACATTCCGTCTTAGGGGGATAGAGTAGCTATTCCTGAAACAGGAAATCCACAGGAGGCGAACAGTGTCTGTCCGGGTTAGCCTGCGCGGTATGCTTAGGCTGATCCGGGTCGATACTTTACGCAGAGTCCATAATCTTGGTTTACTCGCGGGACGGCTCATGTATGTGTCCCTTTTGTCTTCGGGTTATCGTAAACCGATGTTGTTATGTCGGATTAATCAATTCGTACTTAAGTTCAATCGTGTTTCTCATCCCTTCAAACACAGTTACGATTTTAAATGTGCACATAAATTGTTCAGACAGTGCAGATACACAGGTTGATCTGGATATGCATAGTTCATAAAAAGCCAACTTGCACCCGTTCCCTGGGACTGACTCAACTTTGTAGACATGGTGTTAACCAAACTAAACCAATGCAAAGCCGGTGTATTTTTTTTACACATGTTGTTAATTTTGTCGTTTTAATTAAATCGTTTTATGCGTTAATTAAGAGGCTTACCAAAAACATCTTGAACTATTAATGGTCTCGTTTGTGATTAGATTATTGGACTAGTAGAACATGTAACTTATCCAGGCAACTCAGTGATAAAAGTAAAAATGTGCTAAAAGCGCCGTAAAACACTTTATTTACGAACAAACACAGCTGTGATAATTTCATAAAAAATTCAGATAGATTTTATATTTTCTGATTGTATTAAATTTTAATTTTGATCTCTTTTTTTATTATTTTATTTATTACAGGAACCTCGTCTTACGGTGTCTATACAGATATAGGTATGAAGGTGTTACACGAATTTGAATTCTTGCTGTTAACAGTTGCCATTACCACCCAGATAGTATATGGCGGCGTGCTGACAGACATGGACATTCTGTACACCCACATGTTTACCAACTACAGCGCCAAGACCAGACCAGTTCTGGACCATACAGACCAGGTCAACATCAGCGTCACCTCTTTCATCAGCAACATAAACTACTTTGATGAAAAATCAGGTGAGTTTTCTGTGACCTTGGCATTCACCTTTTCCTGGAAAGAAGAAAGAATTTCTTGGGATCCTGCACTTTTTAACGGTATAACATCTATATCCGTGTGTCCCGAAGATTTATGGCGCCCAAAACTGTTCCTCTTGGAAGAATCGGACAGGGTGAAGGACATTGGTAACACGTCTATACAGCCAAGGATTAATAATGACGGCGCTGTAATTTGGATAACTGCTAACGTGTTTAAGGTATCGTGTTCAGTGGATGTCTTGTATTTCCCCTATGATGAACAAACGTGTGAGCTTATTTTACTAGATTGGGACGTATATTCCACGAGTACGGATATTAGCCTGAGTCCAACTGTTTCTACTGTTCAGCAACATATGTACAAGACAAACAGCCAATGGAAGTTACGATCCGGCGCATTATCTAGCTGCACGGGTATAAATGGAGCGTGTATCAACGTACTGTTCGTTCTTAAACGTAGAAGTAACTTTTTCGTTATGTACATCATCGTTCCATTGGTCTTTCTCGCCTTGATAAACAACTTGGTGTTCCTCATGCCTGCCAATTCGGGCGAAAGGACATCGGTTGCGGTGACAACGTTCTTATCGTTCGTTGTTTACATGGGTATAGTGAATGACGTTGTACCACAAAGCTCTGACCCGATGGCGTACATCTATTACTACATCATGTTTCTTATGATATACAGTTGCATTATAATGTTTCTCTGCATCTGCTCTTTAAGAATCTATGACAGTAAAGCGGAAGTCCCTAAATGGCTCAGCTCAGTGACATGGTACCTAAGGTTAAAGTTCGTTCTAACTTGGACATCCAAGGTGGCTGATACAAATATAATAATAAAGGGCGATGACTTACGCATGGAGCATAACATAGGTGAAGAAATGGATTCACATAATGCGCATGTCGTAAAGGAAATCGATGGGAATGACCTTGATACCGTATCATGTGCTACAGAAGACACGTTCGGCAAAGGCAAGGCATACAATGCGTCCTGGTACACCGTGGGAAGGACGTTCGACTGTTACTGTTGTACGATCCTCTATATATTTCTGTTGTTTTCCAGTCTGTATACCTTTATCAACCTAGGAAGAAACGAGGATCCATCTAAATGACGCTTGATCATATACTTCATTTTAAATAGTGCTGGTAGTAAAACGGGAATTTGCAGCGCATTAAACCTTTCCCGCAAAAGACTACAAATATGCAGCTGACGGCTTAGAAAACGTCAAGGCTAAACAATGAAAATATCTATAAATAAAATTAAATGTATTGACTAGAATTGAAAACATTGTGGCAAAAGGAGAAACTGTTCATTATATTTGTCGCCATTAATTGTTCAACGCTCGTCTGCTGTAAACGTCTACAGGAAGGAAAGGATTCATATAGAATGGGTGATTAGGGTTCCACTAAGCACTTCAGGTAGGAAAGGATTCATATAGAATGGGTGATTAGGGTTCCTCTATGCACTTTAGGAATGAAAGGATTCATATAGAATGGGTGATTAGGGTTCCTCTATGCACTTCAAGAATGAAAGAATTCATATAGAGGGGGTGATTAGGGTTCCACTATGCACTTCAGGTAGGTAAGGATTCATATAGAATGGGTGATTAGGGTTCCTCTATACTTTTCAGGAAGAAAAGGATTCATATAGAATGGGTGATTAGGGTTCCTCTATACTCTTCAGGAAGGAAAGGATTCATATAGAGTGGGTGATTAGGGTTCCTCTATGCACTTCAGGTAGGAAAGGATTCATATATAATCGGTGATTAGGGTTCCTCTATGCACTTCAGGAAGGAAAGGATTCATATAGAGGGGGTGATTAGGGTTCCTCTATGCACTTCAGGAAGGAAAGGATTCATATAGAGTGGGTGATTAGGGTTCCTCTATGCACTTCAGGTAGGAAATGATTCATATAGAATGTGTGATTAAGGTTCCTCTATGCACTTCAGGTAGGAAAGGATTCATATATAATCGGTGATTAGGGTTCCTCTATGCACTTCAAGAAGGAAAGGATTCATATAGAGGGGGTGATTAGGGTTCCTCTATGCACTTCAGGAAGGAAAGGATTCATATAGAGGGGGTGATTAGGGTTCCTCTATGCACTTCAGGAAGGAAAGGATTCATAAAGAGGGGGTGATTAGGGTTCCTCTATGCACTTCAGGTAGGAAAGGATTCATATATAATGGGTGATTAGGGTTCCTCTATGCACTTCAGGTAGGAAAGGATTCATATAGAATGGGTGATAAGGGTTCCTCTATGCACTTCAGGTAGGAAAGGATTCATATAGAGTGGGTGATTAGGGTTCCTCTATGCACTTCAGGAAGGAAAGGATTCATATAGAGGGGTGATTAGGGTTCCTCTATGCACTGCAGGAAGGAAAGGATTCATATAGAATGGGTGATTAGGGTTCCTCTATGCACTTCATGTAGGAAAGAATTCATATAGAATGGGTGATTAGGGTTCCTCTATGCACTTCAGGTAGGAAGGAAAGGATTCATATAGAGGGGGTGATTAGGGTTCCACTATGCACTTCAGGTAGGAAAGGATTCATATAGAGAGGGTGATTAGGGTTCCTCTATGCACTTCAGGTAGGAAAGGATTCATATAGAGTGGGTGATTAGGGTTCCTCTATGCACTTCAGGTAGGAAAGGATTCATATAGAGGGAGTGATTAGGGTTCCTCTATGCACTTCAGGAAGGAAAGGATTCATATAGAGTGGGTGATTAGGGTTCCTCTATGCACTTCAGGTAGGAAAGGATTCATATAGAGTGGGTGATTAGGGTTCCTCTATGCACTTCAGGAATGAAAGGATTCATATAGAGGAGTGATTATGGTTCCTCTATGTACTGCAGGAAGGAAAGTTTGTTTGTTTGTTTGTTCGGAGTTTAACGCCGCTTTAGGAAGGAAAGGATTCATATAGAATGGGTGATTAGGGTCCCTCTATATTTGAATCCAAACAAAATTAAACATAACATTTTATCATGTAAAACTAAAAAGGCGGAGTTAAGTTCCATTTCACCAACTGATAACTGATGTAATTGTCTATTGACCACAACAAAAATATGGTAAAACTTGTTTTGCTTTTTCACGCCTCTGCAACCGACGGATTTTGAAAATAAAATTGTGACAAAAGGATAAATTGCTGATTATGAGCTTTTTTTTCCACTATGTTATCATGACAATGACAAGAAGACATACACACCATTTGCAATTTCTCCTTTTGAATTATCTGAAAGAGGATCACCAAAAACACATTCCTGTAAATTTTGGTTGATAACGGTCTACATTTAAGGAGGAGATGTCGTTTCAAGCTAAATGTACAGTTTGTCCCATTTCTGATTCCGCATTGTGGCTATCTTTGGCAACCAATCGAAATGGCTTGAACAATTAATGTAAAGAGTCGCTGAAGGAATTATTTTGAAGTCAGACAAGAACTTTCATTAGAATGGATTGTTAAAGTTTTGTCATTTGCTGATACCACATCGCCACCATGTTTTTCAACCAATTGATATGGCTTGAACAAATTTTGTAGAGGATCACTCAGAAAGTTTCTACAAAACGATATTGGACTACGACAAGTAGATTCCATGAAGAATTTGATTAAAGTATGACAATGTTCCTTCTTTCTGATGCCACAGTAACCAACAATTTTGATTACATTTAAAATAAAGTGTACCACCAAGTAAACATTCCTCTGAAGTTTGGTTAAATTGGTTCACTGGATAAAGAAATGTTGTCATTTGAACCTAAAACAAATTGTTACCCCTTTTCTGATTCCGCCTGGTTTATATGGCTTTCAACCACGCTATGTAAGGCTTGAAATATGGTAGATGGTCAATGGAGGAAAAAATATTTTAAATCAGGCAAGCACTTTCATAAGAAAATGTTTGTAGTTTTGCCCCGTTTTTCTGATGCCGCAAGCCACCAAGATTTCAGGCAATCAATATTGCTTGAACAATTTTGGTAGAAGGGCACCCAATGTACATTTCTACCAATTTTTGACATTTTCTCTCATTCTTATGCCACTTCAACCAAAGTTCTTCATATAATTAAAATCTTTAAAAGGATTGAAAGAGGACCACCAAAGTATCATTCTTGTGGCGTTCGGTTGAAACTGATCTAGTGGTTTAGGAGAAGATGCCGTTTAAAGCTAACCGGCGGCGGACGACGGACAAAACGTCATCAGATGAGATCACATTGAGCCTTCCGCTCCGGTGATCTAAAAAGACTGGTAACTTGAATGCAAAGGGTACCAAGTAAAAACTTGATTTGCGTGTATCTTCGTGTTTGAGTGATCGCTGTAGTAGTTCTAACTATTCCATGTACATTGTGTAAGCTTTTTATTTGTATGTATGTGCCTATGACGAAAGGCAATCCAGTTATTAAATCCTATCAAGGAGACAGAGTCGCAGCGGGTCTGATCGCTGCTGTTACTTTGTTTTCCCAAGAAGCAGTTAAACGGTTTATCGTTGAATTATCATCAGTCTACTGTCCATTGATATTTTTAGACATCAACAGCAGATGATTTTCGGAATAATTAACGATTATCATTTTCACCCAGTCTGTCAATATTTAATTATCTGTCGGAAATCGATGTCTTAACACTTTATCACTTACAACAATTCTTGCATTCTTGTCTCAGTAAAGATCAAAACTCAGTACTTGGATCAAAACAAATATTGCATTCCTGTCTCAGTAAAGATAAAAGCTCAGTACTTGGATCAACTGTTTACCCCTTCCCACATACAATAAATCTTCACCAGGCGACTTTGAAACATCCACACAAATATATATAATAGTTCAATTAATGTAGGTATATTTATTGAATAGAATTGACAAAAAAATGTTACAAAAGTCATCTGCTGCAGATGCGTCTGCATGTCGGAAAGTGGGAAAAAGTTAATAACTTCAAATATAATTCTTACACAGAGCAGAAACAAGTTTGGCAAAATGAGAATTACTCATAATGACCAACTCCTTTTTCAAACACCAATTCGTCTGTATGCAAAGTGTTAAAGTAATGACATTGTAATTGAAGCTTTGTCTCAAAGTAGAAATCAATATAAATGTTAAAACCTTTGTTTGTAAATCAATTCATTTTTTCAACAACGATAACGAAAATTTGTACTAATGGGTTGTAAAACGTAAGGTTATAACGTCCAGCGGTCTTACACTCCGAGTTGATAAATCAAAGCACTTCATTGCGGACGGCCTGGGGCTGCTGGAATATTGGAGAAGTAGGGGAAATGTGAAAGGAAATAACAATTGCAGCTTATGTTATGTATTTATTGTCAAGAAGTAAATTTTATTAAACTGCCAATTTAAAAACAGAAGGACCTTGTTGGCACTATATCGCTCACCTGAGTGCAAGAGCTCACAAGTATGCACATTTAAGACATGAAGAATCAAAAGGAAATTTGACAGCAGGTTTAGGCAGAATATTTGGAAGTTTCTGCATTATTATATTGAGAAATATGTCAATGTTAAATAAAATTCCATCAAGTTGAAATAGTTCTCTAAACCATGTACTAGACTGGGAGAAAGTGTTTGAAATATGCAAAACTCATCAAGACAATTATTCTGACAAAGATTCAAAATGCAACATCCAGTGTGTTATCAAGATAGTCCTTCATTTGGCCTAGTGACTTATTTTTGTTTACCCGATATGACCTTTATTCGAACATGGACTAAATATCATTCTGACCAAATTTTAAAAAACGTGGCCTCTACAGTGTTGACACGATTTTCCTTCAATTTTGCCTGGAGGTATCAACGGCATTTTCGTTACAATGCTTGTCTTAATGATATCTAAGTCAACTTCGAATATGGGTCATATTTGGTCAGAAACTAGGTCACTAGGCCAAATTGAAGAGAAATCTTGTTTAAATTCTTAACTTGAGCATGTTGAAACTGTATCAGAATGTTTGTCTTGATGATATGTAGGCAAAGTTTGAATATTGGTCATGTCTGTTAAAAAACTAGTGAACTACAGCATTTGCGGGCACCTGCACAACACGATTGGGGGAGAGGTTTGCGTTTGCACGATACCTTTACAACTTAGTTATTGGTGCATTTGTGGCTGAAAAGGAGAGGTCTCATTCCCTTTACTGCCACTCTCCCTCTTGTGTGGGTACTGTCCTCTTCTTCTCCTTCAGTCCTCCCTTCTTGTATAGGGCATCTTGTATACTGCTACTCTGAAACATTTGTGATAAATTGTGTGTCAAATTGCTACCTTCTGTGAAGAGCGCAACTGGAATCTGATTAATGATGCGATGACCCGGCTTTTATAAGCTGCGAGACACATTGGATGGTCAGCCAGACGCCGCCTTTCACCAGTCAATGTCTGCCCGATGTCCGGCCGGGCTCTGAGCGGCGAATTTGGCCCAGCGCTCGCCAGATATGTATGATGCTCGACCGGGTAGGGGTGTCGTGGGATGGGGGGAGTTGGGCACGGGCCCTATGGGTCCCCGCTAAATCCGCAACTACATTTGCCACGCTTTTTATTTGTTTACCATTAATTGTACAACGCACGGGCCCTATGGCCCCCGGTTAAGCTGCCACTGTATATTTCACGTGACTTCTTTCGTGAGGTGGGGGAGGCGTGCACGGGACCTATAGGCCCCCGTCAAATCCGCTACTACATTTTCCACGCTTTTTCTTTGTTTACCATTAATCTTTCGACGCACGGGCCCTAATGGCCCCCACCTGTTAATCCGCCACTGTATATTTCACGTGACGTCTTTCTTCTTTTCCGTTTCTCTTCTCGAATGTTAATAATGTTAACAAGCGTCCATATTTGACCTCTCGGCGCATTCATTTATAAAACATTTCTTAAGCTTATATTGGAGTACTCACGCCTTTAGTTTTTCACTAATGTTCCAACAACATTAAAATGATATTTATGGGGGAGATCCTAACCTTTTAAATGCAGTTTTGTTGAATCCACGATGAACTATTTTCCTCGTGCATTTTCTCTCTCGTTGTTTGGTGCTAACAGCAATTGGCATGCTGCCAACTCCGAAAAAAATGGAATTACTACTATGACCAGGGGCTAAAGCCCCAGGCCAAAAACTAAAACAAAATACAAACTTTTGTATAAATTAGTGGGGCAACACTTCCAGCTTTTTTTTTAGAAAGTGCACTAAGGCATACGTAACATATATACGAACATTGAATACTGTGTGGATGCACAGACTAGCTTAAGTCTTCACTGTACGCAGAAATGTCAAGAACCCCTTTTGATAGACGCCGTATATATCATAGCGTAAATCCGTTAAACTCGACACAAACCTAGAACATTCCTAATAGACTCGGTGAAGTCCGTACGACATCGGAATTTATTAACAGTACTTATGCTCGGCGAATATCGTTCGAATTCGTAAGAGATCGGCATTGTTCGAGGAATCGTCGATCGTTTCCGTTGGTAATGACCGGAAAACCCACGAACAATACCCATCTCAAACGACTACATGTACATACGGCAATAGCTAAGACAGTTCGGGATATTCTACCTTAAGCTTCCTTTGTGAACAATGTCAACGAGGATCCGCTTTCAAATGCGTGCATTATTATATTGCTCTACACTGTCGGCCATTTTTGTATAGTACGTAATGTGAAAGATAATTCTCATTAAATACATTAATTATATGGACTCTCTCGCAACTTTCGGTCTTAGAATAAAATATGCTAAACTAATACAGGTACTTGCGTAGGTATTGTATCTACAGATGATTTGTATTGTGAATGATGTCTGAGTAATGTGTTTATGGAACTATGTAACCTGGTAGTCTTAATTAGTAAACTTAATTAATCTTACTTTCAGCTCTTAAAAAACAAACATAAATACTTTTTCTAAGCCGCGTCAGGCGAATTCGGGATCACTTAGGGGTAAATTGGCGTCTAGAGATTTATGTCTCAATGACTCCACATGACTGGACCAAAGAAAGGTAGATTGGCGTCTCGTGATTTAGGTCTGAATGACTCCTTAATGGAACCACATCAAGGTAACTTGGCGTCTAGAGACTCACCGTAACAGGACCACATAAAGGTAGATTGGCGTCTAGAGATTTAAGGTCTCAATGATTCTCCACAATAAGACCACATAAAAGTGAATTGGCGTCTTTCGATTTGGGGTCTCAATGACACTCCACAATGGGATCACATAAAAGTAAATTGGCGTCAATCGATATAAGGTCTCAATGACTCTCTGTAATGGGATCACATAAAGGTGAATTTGCGTCTAGAGATTTAATGTCTCAATGACCCTCCGTAATGGGACCAACTAATGGTTAATTGGCGTCTAGAGATTTAAAGTCGCTATGACTCTCCATAACTGAACCACTTAAAGGTAAATTGGCTTCTAGTGATTTGGGGTCTCAATGACTCTCCATAATGGGATCATATAAAGGTGAATTGGCGTCTAGAGATTTAAGTTCTGAATGACTTTCTGTAATGGGACCACATAAACACATAAAGGTAAATTGGCGTCTAGAGATTTAAGGTTTCAATGACTCTCCATCTCTCCATAACTGGATTACATAAAGGTAAATTTGCGTCTAGAGATTTGGGGTCTCATGGACTCTCTGTAATGGGACCACACCAAAATGACTCTCAGTAATGGGATCACGTATACGTCATATTACTTTTTTAAAATGATCAAAGGTCTTGTCCCAGATTATCTATCTTTCTACTTCATTTCCACAACAAGTTGATACATTAGACTAAGAAACAACAACAGCCTTCTTAATCTTCCAATCAGAACCAAACTTTATGACCATCCTTTCTTACCATCTGCTATCTGCGATTTGATTTAATTGATAGATTGATTGGGGTTTAACGCTGTTTTTAACAATTTCTCAGTTATATCACGGCGGCCAGTTCACCTACTCATGCATTTCCTGATTTTCTCACACCAGTACTCCACACAACAATCTTCCTAAGCAACTGGCTGCTTTTCCACATATACTTAGCCCATTGGTGGAAGACGAATGACGCATGTCGCATTTACTTTTGTCAATCGTCGGAAATAAAGTTGGCCGAGCCGGGATGCGAACTCACAACCCCTGGATTGACAGCCCGCGTCACTATCGACTGAGCTACCGGGGCTCGGCTATACGATTGGAAATATTTACCGATTGAAATTATTTACCGATTGGAACTATTTACCGATTGAAATTATTTACCGATGTATTTACCGATTGAAATTAGAAAAAAAATATGTTAATTAATTTAATTTTGTCTTAAATTCAACTTCAACACAAACTAACAAATTGTATTATTACGGCGACAGAAAAGTGCAGATACGCTTAAGAATAAATTGCAGTGCACTCAACCAACACTTATATACCACAAATATTGTGCATTCTGTGCTCATGTGGAAATATTAAATCTACCTCTCACTATTTATTTGAATGTATGCATTTTATTAAGCAAAAATGACAACACTATTTAACTCCTTAAATGCCGCAGGAACATCAATATCACTTCAGATTATTTTGCACGGCAATAGTTTTTTGCAAATGTCTTACCCTTGATTTTTGCAGATCGTCTCTGATATAATGTGGCGAAATTGTTGCTATGAGCAACACGAGTCATCAATTAGCCGTCGATCCGATGATGAAGATGAACTACGTTTGATATATTGGCTTTTGTCAAACTGCGGAAAGAAAGTTGGCTGACATGGGCTTCGAATTCACAACTCCTGGGTTGACAGGCCGCGTCGCTACCGATTGAGCTACCCGTGCCCGGCTTAAATGATTTGGGGAAATGGTAGTAATATAAATATATTAAACTGAGTACCATACCATATTAGGAATAAGCAAATATATTCACATTAATTTGTAATCATAGTGAACGAATCGATATTGAACCGTTTATTTCAATACGGAAATACTCTTTCTTGGGTAGGAGTGACAAGATTTTCAATTGTAATGGAGAGCATTTAACGATAGAATCATATCATTAAATAGTAGACACAGAAATAATAGTTCAATAAAAAACAAAACCTTATGCAATTAACTTTACCTAATAATCCATGAAATATTATACTGACAGTTAAATAGTTTTCACTTTGGTTTAATCTAAACAGTTTTTGAATTCAGACAGTGGTCTTAAAGTAAGCGGACGAATGTTCTGATATTAATTCCAAGTTCAAATATTCAAACAATTAATATTTATCAGTATAGGTTAAGCTGACAGGAGATAGAAATATATTTACGGATTTTTAGAGAGTAAAACAAGACAATAACAAAAAGGTATGTGAAACCCTTTTGTTTATTTTCTGTGAGATGAAATAAATCGACCTTGTCGTGCCGTCTTCGTGTTGTCGTGGTTAGTTCGACCGCCCTGGAAGAGGGAGACCCGGATTCGATCCCCGATTGAGTCATACCAAATAATTTAATTAAATTAATTACCAAACAAATTAAATATAGTAGTAAAGGCTTCTCTCATTGACGTTCATACTTACAGTGATAGTAATCTGTGAAAAATAATTCCGGTGGGACCGTGATATAACTGAAATACTGTTTAAATTGTATTAAAACCATTCAAACAAATATAACAAACTATACGCGACATCACAACAGATTTTGGATATCATGATATTTAAATGACCCGTGAACGATGTAGGTCGCACATTCGTCCGATCTTATTGCGATCTACACTTTTCGCTATCGAATCTTTATTTACTAGTAGTCGCGGGACGGCTTATATATATAGAATGATTGTTCAAACACGTGGATAACTCGAAGTAGTTTATTTGTCACTTTTGTCTTCGGGATATCGCGAGTTCGACGCAGTTCTATGTCGGTTTGAATAATTCGTAATTTAATTCAATCGTGTTACTCATCTTTTCTAACATTTTTGCGAATTTAAATGTGAACATAAATTGATCAGACAGTGCAGATACTGTACAAAAGCCAACTGGCACTCATTCCCATGGACATAATGTTAACAAAACTTAACCAATGCAAAGCCGGTGTATTATTTTACACATGGTGTTATTTTGTCGTTAATTATATCTGTTAAATCATTAATTAAGTGTCTTAATAATAACATAGTGACCTATTAATGGTCTCGCTGGATGACTGGATAATTGGACCAGTAGTACTTGTAACTTACCCCGGCCACTCCGTGATGTAACTAAAAATGTGTTAAAGGCGCCATAAAACCCTACTTACAAATAAACACAACTTTAAAGTGTTATCTTTAAATAAACATTTAATTATTATTTTAATCTATGTATTGTTTTAAATCTAATTTTTATCTCTTATTTTATTATTTTATTTATTACAGGGTCCTCGTCTTACGGTGTCAATACCGATACCGATATGAAGGTGTTACACGAATTTGAATTCTTGCTGTTAACAGTTGCCATTACAACCCAGATAGTATATGGCGGCGTGCTGACAGGCATGGACACGCTGTACACCCACATGTTTACCAACTACAGCGCCAAGACCAAGCCAGTTCTGAACCATACAGACCAGGTCAATATCAGCGTCATCTCTTTCATCAGCAACATTAACAACTTTGATGAAAAGTCAGGTGAGTTTTCGGTGACATTGACATTCAGTCTTTCCTGGAAAGAAGAAAGAATTTCTTGGGATCCTGAACTTTTTAACGGTATAACATCTATATCCGTGTGTCCCGAAGATTTATGGCGCTCGAAACTGTTCCTCTTAGAAGAAACGGACAGGGTGAAGGACATTGGTAACACGTCCATACAGCCAAGGATTAGACATGACGGCGCTGTAATTTGGGCAACTGGTAACGTGTTTAAGGTATGGTGTTCAGTGGACGTCTTGTATTTTCCCTATGATGAACAAACGTGTGAGCTTACTTTACTGGACTGGGACGTATATTCCACGAGTACGGATATTAGCCTTATCCCAAATGTTTCTACTGTACAGCAACTATATTACAAGACAAACAGCCAATGGGAGGTACGATCAGGCGCATTACGTAGCTGCACAGGCATAAATGGAGCGTGTATCAACTTGCTGTTCGTTCTTAAACGTAGAAGTAACTTTTTCGTTATCTACATCATCGTTCCATTGGTCTTTCTCGCCTTGACAAACAACGTGGTGTTCCTCATGCCTGCCAATTCGGGCGAAAGGACATCGGTTGCTGTGACAACGTTCTTATCGTTCGTTGTTTACATGGGTATAGTAAATGACGTTGTACCACAAAGCTCTGACCCCATGGCGTACATCTATTACTACATCATGTTTCTTATGATATACAGTTGCATTATACTGTTTCTCTGCATATGCTCTTTAAGAATATATGACAGTAAGGTGGAAGTCCCTAAATGGCTTAGCTCCGTGATATGGTACCTAAGGTTAAAGTTCGTTCTAACTTGGATATCCAAGGTAGCTGATAAAAATAGAATAATAGAGAGCGATAACTTACACATGGAACATAACATAGGTGAAGAAATGGATGCACAAAATGCAAATATCGTAAAGGAAATCGATGGGAAAGACCTTGATACCGTATCATGTACTACAGAAGACACGTTCGGCAAAGGCAAGGCATACAATGCGTCCTGGTACACCGTGGGAAGGACGTTCGACTGTTACTGTTGTACGATCCTCTATCTATCGCTGTTGTATTTCACTCTGTATACCTTTATCAACCTAGGAAGAAACGAGGATCCATCTAAATGACACTTGATCATATCCTTCATTTTGAAAAGTGCTGGTAGTAAAAGGGGAATTTGTAGCGCATTCAACCTTTCAATGTGCAGCAGACGACGAAACAATGGAAAATATCTATAAAAGAAATTAAAGTATTGACTAGAATTGGAAACAGTGTGGCAAAGGAAGGAACTGTTCATTATATTTTCGCCATTAAGTGTTCAGCGCTCGTCTGCTGTAAACATCTTCAGGTAGGAAATGATTCATATAGAGTGGGTGATTAGGGTTCCTCTATGCACTTCAGGAAGAAAAGGATTCATATATAATGGGTGATTAGGGTTCCTCTATGCACTTCAGGAAGAAAAGGATTCATATAGAGTGGGTGATAAGGGTTCCTCTATACACTTCCGGAAGGGAAGGATTCATATAGAGTGGGTGATTAGGGTTCCTCTATGCACTTCAGGAAGAAAAGGATTCATATAGAGTGGGTGATAAGGGTTCCTCTATACACTTCAGGAAGGAAAGGATTCATATAGAGTGGGTGATAAGGGTTCCTCTATGCACTTCAGGAAGGAAAGGATTCATATAGAAGGGGTGATTAGGGTTCCTCTATGCACTTCAGGAAGGAAAGGATTCATATAGAGTGGGTGATTAGGATTCCTCTATGCACTTCAGGAAGGAAAGGATTCATATATAATGGGTGATTAGGGTTCCTCTATGCACTTCAGGTAGGAAAGGATTCATATATAATGGGTGATTAGGGTTCCTCTATGCACTTCAGGAAGAAAAGGATTCATATAGAGTGGGTGATTAGGGTTCCTTTATGCACTTCAGGAAGGAAAGGATTCATATATAATGGGTGATTAGGGTTCCTCTATGCACTTCAGGTAGAAAAAGATTCATATAGAGTGGGTGATTAGGGTTCCTCTATGCACTTCAGGTAGGAAAGGATTCATATATAATGGGTGATTAGGGTTCCTCTATGCACTTCAGGTAGAAAATGATTCATATAGAGTGGGTGATTAGGATTCCTCTATGCACTTCAGGAAGGAAAGGATTCATATAGAATGTGTGATTAGGGTTCCTCTATGCACTTCATATAGGAAAGGATTCATATAGAGTGGGTGATTAGGGTTCCTCTATGCACTTCAGGTAGAAAATGATTCATATAGAGTGGGTGATTAGGATTCCTCTATGCACTTCAGGAAGGAAAGGATTCATATAGAATGTGTGATTAGGGTTCCTCTATGCACTTCATATAGGAAAGGATTCATATAGAATGGGTGATTAGGGTTCCTCTATGCACTGCAGGTAGGAAAGGATTCATATAGAATGGGTGATTAGGGTTCCTGTATGCACTGCAGGTAGGAAAGGATTCATATAGAATGGGTGATTAGGGTTCCTCTATGCACTGCATGTAGGAAAGGATTCATATAGAATGGGTGATTAGGGTTCCTCTATGCACTGCAGGTAGGAAAGGATTCATATAGAGGGAGTGATAGGGGTTCCACAAAGCACACCAGGCGGCACAAATCAGACATCGATATTTGAATCCAGTTGTAAAACATAATAGGCGGAGTTAAGTTCCATTTCACCAACTGATATAATTACTATTTGACCACAACAAAAATATAGTAAAACTTGTTTTGCTTTCTCTCGCCTCTCCAACAGACGATTTTTTAAAAACAATTGTGACAAAAGGAGAAATTGCTGATTATGAGCATTTTTTGCCACTATTTTTCTTTCATATATATCATTTCATAATTTTGCCTAGATGTTTTCGAATTCGTCTTCTGCTTTGCTGTCTGTGTGTAAGGGTTAAAAGAAAATAACATTTAAAAATGCGTTGTCTTTAAGTGTAAAATCAATGTCATTACATTTGTAATGTTTGTGCAAGATCGAACTATTGTTTCAATCTTATACTCCCGCAATACAATGTCAGATTGTGTATATAATCACAGTTTCCCTTATACAGACCATTTGTGACGCATCTGCTGCAGATTTTCCACATTTGTGCAGCTACGTTTTCCAAGTCGTCTGCTGCAAAACATGTTTTATAAGGAAAAGAGTTTAGAGATATAAAAACAAAATGAACAGAGAGAAAAAAGAGATGTTTAGATCGATTGATTGGTTGGGACTTAATGCCTTTTTCAGTTAGTTAGTCCATAGGTGAAACGAATGAAGCTTGTCACAATGACTTTTGTCAAACGTCGGAAATATATTTGGGTACCGAACTCACAACCCCTGGATTGACTTCCCGCGTCGCTACCGACTGATCAACCTGAGCGGGGAATAGATAGTTCAGAAAACGAACCATAAATTTATACTTTTGGTCAGGAAAGTCTTGAATGAAATAAGTGAGTGTCTTTAGTAACGTTTCGAGTGTCTCCATTAATAATAAATAAATTGAACTGTGATTTGACTAATGTTTTAATATACCTTACTGAGCCAAGCAATGAACAATAAAGATCTTACGTATAACACCTGAAGCTGCAGCTGCATGGTCCAGAACAATACAATTGTTAATCGGTGCTCAGAACTTTATGCTCAATTACCTGATTGGTCAGAAGCCAATTCGTTCTCCAAATTGACCAATCAGAAGCCTTATTGAGAGCATGTGGTTCATGTCTGAGCACTGAGAACGTTCTCAGAGTTTTATAGTTTAGTACCCTGTACGCAACATCCCTAACCTACGTGTGATTGAAGGTGAAAATGATAATCGTGAATAATTCCAAAAAAAAATATCTACTGTTGATGTCTGAGATTTATAATGAACAGTGATCTGACGTTGGTTCGACTATAATTGAGTATTTGAATTATACCGAGCATATTCTCTTGTGAATTTACCATTTCGATATACATATACCGATCATTACCTTATGTTTCCGATCAGTATGTATTGTGCATTCTCCAGTGCGTTATGTGTACCGAACATTAACAGATTATTTTGCACGGCAATATTTTATTGGATTATATTTGAAGCTGTTCATCAATACATTTTAGACAAACAAATATTCAACAATTAACAGTACCAAGTAACTGGATCTGTTAACACGTTTGTTTAAAGTGTAATTATAAATATTTTGTATGTAAATATTGGAAATAAAATATGTTTAAACTAATTGTCGTCTATCGATTTGGTATCACAATGACTCTCAGTAAGGTGATATCATAAAGGTTAAATTGGCGCCTAGCGATTTTGGGCCTAAATGACTATCCGAAATGGGATCGCATAAAGGTGAATTGGCGTCTATCGATTTGGGGCCTAAATGACTATCCGAAATGGGATCGCATAAAGGTGAATTGGCGTCTATCGATGTTTGGTCTAAATGACTATCCGAAATGGAATCACAGAACAGAACAAAATCTTTATTTACATCTGACTCGAACAAAATGTTCATCGTCATATACAGAATATTTTAACATTCATGCAACAATGGCCATTGTTTAATATAGTCATGGAATAACACAATATAAATTTAAATTAAAATATAGATATAGATATTGTAGGCGGAAGTAACCATAATTGTTTAATGTTTTCAATCTGATATTGCTTTATAAATATATAGACTTTTCCCGTATCCTTTAATTTGCAAAATATAACAAAGCACACGCGCACACACAACAGAGTCAGTAAGAGTATCCTTCGTAACTGACCAGGACAACCCCAACTGACACGCAAAGCATGTATACGCGTGCTTATTAACACATATACATACCATATACACGCGCACACAGAATAGAACATGTCAATGAGGATGTCCTTCGTAGTTGACCAGGACACCCCCCTGACACGCAATGCAAAATATACGCGTACATATGAAAACAAGGATAAAACAACAAATACCATACACACGCGCAAACTGGACAAAAACATGTCAGTGAGTTGACTTGACATCCACCCCGACATGCAATGCAAAGCATACGCGTGCATATGGACATGCCCATATATACATATATATATTTATATACATACACAAACATAAACATAATTTATACATATATAATCAACCACAGTCACCTATATGTGAGCACGCGTGTTTGCTGTTGCGTGAAAATGTGTGAGTGCATGCATGCATGCGTGCGTGGATGTGTGTAATAATCACATAAAGGTAAATTGCCGTCTATCGATTTCGGGCCTAAATGACTATCCGAAATATGATCACATAAAGGTAAATTGCGTCTATCGATTTGGAGCCTAAATGACTATCCGAAATGGGATCACATAAAGGTAAATTGCAGTCTATCGATTTCGGGCCTAAATGACTATTCGAAATGGGATCACATAAAGGTAAATTGCCGTCTATCGATTTGGGGCCTGAATGACTATTCGAAATGGGATCACATAAAGGTAAATTGGCGTCTATCGATTTGAGGCCTGAATGACTATTCGAAATGGGATCACATAAAGGTAAATTGCCGTCTATCGATTTGGGGCCTGAATGACTATCCGAAAAGGAATCACATAAAGGTAAATTGCCGTCTATCGATTTGGGGCCTAAATGAATATTCGAAATGGGATCACATAAAGGTAAATTGCGTCTATCGATTTGGAGCCTAAATGACTATCCGAAATGGGATCACATGAAGGTAAATTGCCGTCTATCGATTTGGAGCCTAAATGACTATCCGAAATGGGATCACATGAAGGTAAATTGCCGTCTATCGATTTGAGGCCTGAATGACTATCCGAAAAGGAATCACATAAAGGTAAATTGCCGTCTATCGATTTGGGGCCTAAATGACTATTCGAAATGGGATCACATAAAGGTAAATTGTGTCTATCGATTTGGAGCCTAAATGACTATCCAAAATGGGATCATATAAAGGTAAATTGCCGTCTATCGATTTGGGGCCTCAATGACTATTCGAAACTGGATCACATAAAGGTAAATTGGAATCAATCGATTTGGGGTCTCAATGAATATCCGAAATATGATCACATAAAGGTAAATTGGCGTCTATCGATTTGGGGCCTGAATGACTATCCGAAAAGGAATCACATAAAGGTAAATTGCCGTCTATCGATTTGGGGCCTAAATGAATATTCGAAATGGGATCACATAAAGGTAAATTGCGTCTATCGATTTAGAGCCTAAATGACTATCCGAAATGGGATCACATAAAGGTAAATTGCCGTCTATCGATTTGGAACCTAAATGACTATCCGAAATGGGATCACATGAAGGTAAATTGCCGTCTATCGATTTGAGGCCTGAATGACTATCCGAAAAGGAATCACATAAAGGTAAATTGCCGTCTATCGATTTGGGGCCTAAATGACTATTCGAAATGGGATCACATAAATGTAAATTGCGTCTATCGATTTGGAGCCTAAATGACTATCCGAAATGGGATCATATAAAGGTAAATTGGCGTCTATCGATTTGGGGCCTAAATGAATATCCGAAATGGAATCACATAAAGGTAAATTGCTGTCTATCGATTTGGGGCCTCAATGACTATCAGAAATGGAATCACATAAAGCTAAATTGGCGTCTATCGATTTAAGGTCTCAATGACTATCCGAAATATGATCATATTATGGTAAATTTCCGTCTATCGATTCAGGGCCTAAATGACTATCCGAAATGGGATCACATGAAGGTAAATTGCGTCTATCGATTTGGAGCCTAAATGACTATCCGAAATGGAATCACATAAAGGTAAATTGCCGTCTATGGATTTGGGGCCTCAATGACTATTCGAAATTGGATCACATAAAGGTAAATTGGCGTCAATCGATTTGGGGTCTCAATGAATATCCGAAATATGATCACATAAAGGTAAATTGGCGGCTATCGTTTTGGGGCCTGAATGACTATCCGAAATGGGATCACATAAAGGTAAATTGCCGTCTATCGATTAGAGGTCTCAATGACTTTCAGTAATGGGATCACATAAAAGTAAATTGCCGTCTATCGATTTTGGACCTTAAAGACTACCCGAAATGGGATCACATAAAGGTAAATCTGGGGTCTCAATGACTCCTGTAATCAGTACTTGCCTGCGAATTCATGCAATGGATCCAAATACATTTTGATTTTACAGAAGTGAATTGAAGCCCCTTTTGATTGGCGTAGAATGCAGAATTAGATCAGACTGGCTGATCTGGATTATACTGATCGCAAATGTCTTACCCTTGGTTTTTGCATAGAACGCCGCTGATATAATGTGACGAAATTGTTGCTTTTAGCAACGCGAGTCATCAATTAGCCGTCGATCCGTTTAGTGCTTTGATTGATTAGGATGTAATGCAGCATTCAACATTTTTATTCAGTTATATAATGGAGGTCCGTTATCTACCCATATGTTTCCTGGCTTTCTCACATCAGTCATCTACATAACAATACTTTCCAAAGGAACTGGCTGATTTTCCACATAGACTGGTAGTCCATTTGTGAAAGATGAGCTACGATTGTGTTTAAGAATGATGGCTAAGCTGGGGATCGAAGTCACAACACCTGCATTAACAGGCCGCGTCGCTACCGATTGAGCTACCCGGACTCGGCTTAACTAATTGGAGGAGAGGGTCGTATTTGATACAATAATCTGAGTACCATACCATATTAGGAATAAGCAAATATGTAATCATAGTGAACGAATCGATATTGAAACGTTTATTTCAATACGGAAAGAGGAGGGACGAGCTTTTCAATTCTAATGGAGAGCATTTAACGATAGAATCATATCATAAAATATCAGTCCCAGAAATACGAAATCAATAAAAACAATTCCTTATAATAGACGCATGCAATTAATTTTACTTAATAGTCAATGAAATATTATCCTGATAGTTAAATGGTTTTCACTTTGATAAAATCTAAACTTACCCAGGCCACTCCATGATGTAACTAAACATGTGTTAAAGGCGCCATAAAACACTACTTATAAATATACACAACCTTAAAGTGTTATCTTTAGATAAACATGAAATTTAATATTAGTTTAAGTATTGTTTTAAACTTTAATTTTAATGCCTTTTTTTATAATTTGAGTTATATTAGGAACCTCGTCTTACGGTGTCAATACCGATATAGATATGAAGATGTTACACGAGTTTGAATTTTTGCTGTTAACAGTTGCCATTACCACCCAGATAGTATATGGCGGCGTGCTGACAGACATGGACACTCTGTACACCCACATGTTTACTAACTACAGCGCCAAGATCAGGACAGTTCTGAACCATACAGACCAGATCCAGATCAGCGTCATCTCTTTCATCAGCAACATTAACAACTTTGATGAACAGTCAGGTGAGATTTCGGTGACATTGACATTCAGTCTTTCCTCGAAAGAAGAAAGAATTTCTTGGGACCCTGTACTTGTTAACGGTATAACATCTATCCGTGTGCCTCGAAGATTTATGGCGCCCAGAACTGTTCCTCTTGGAAGAATCGGACAGGGTGAAGGACATTGGTAACACGTCCATACAGCCAAATATCTGGAATGACGGCGCTGCACTTTGGACAACTGGTAACGCGTTTAAGGTATCGTGTTCAGTGTACGTCTTGTATTTCCCCTATGACCAACAAACGTGTGAGTTTACTTTACTAGACTGGGACGTGTATTCCACGAGTACGGATGTTAGCCTGATTCCAAATATTTCTGCTGTACAGCAAATATATTACAAGACAAACAGCCAATGAGAGGTAAGAACAGGCGCATTACGTAGCTGCACATGTATAAATGGATCTGGACAATGCACATACATACATACATACATACATACATACTGGATTGACTGCCCGCGTCGCTACCGACTGACATACCTGGGATGGGCAATAGATAGTTTAGAAATCGAACCATAAATTTATACTTTTGGTCAGGAAAAACATGAATGAATTAAGTGAGCGTCTTTAGTAAAGTTTCGAGTGTCTTCATTAATAACAAATTGAACTGTGATTTGACTGATGTATGAATATAACCCTATTTAGCCAAGCAAGGAACAATAAAGAAATTGTGTAGAACACCTGTAGCTGCAGCTGCAGGGTCCAAAACTATAGACCGTTAATCGGTGCTCAGAATTTGTGCTCAATTATTTATTGGTCAGAAGCCAATTCGTTCTCCAAATTGACCAATCAAAAGCCTTATTTGGAGCACGGAGTTCATGTTGTTCTCAGGGTTTCATAGTTTCGTACCCTGTACGCAACATGCCTTACATACGTTTGATTGAAGGTGTAACGCTTTAGAGATTTAGTGACAACAGCCCTACAACAGAAGACATTTGGTCACATATTAATTTATCATAAATAGTCATTTTTAAAAAAAATCTGCCCCATCACCTTCGCACTGCGCGGTTTTATAACGATACCCCACCTTTCACCATTCAGTCAAACATCGTAGTTATTACAACAACAAATGTTCAAATATTACTTTCCCACATACCACAAATCTGCAGCAGTCGACTTTAATAATAATAATAATATAAATAAGATAAAAATATGAAAATGTTCTACAAATATCATTATTGATAAGCGATAATGATAATGACAAAAACACATACACACCATGTGCAATTTCTTCTTTTGAATTATCTGGAAGAGGATCCCCAAAAATCACATTCCTGTTAATGTGGTTGATATCGGTCTAACGTTTAAGGAGGAGATGTCGTTTGAAGCTAATTGTACAGATTGTCCATTTTCTGATTCCGCCTCGTGGCTATCTTTTTAAACAAATCGCAAAGACTTGAACAATTAATGTTAAGGGTCGCTGAAGGAACATTTTGGCGAAATGATCTTGAAGTCAGACAAGCAATTTCATTAGAATGGATTATTAAAGTTTTGTCATTTGCTGATACCACATCGCCACCATGTTTTTTAACCAATTCATATGGCTTGAACAACTTAGAGGCTCACTCTTCAAATTTCTTCAAAATGATATTGGAATACGACAAGAAGATTCCATGGAGAAGAATTTTAAGATATGTGCATTTTCTCTCTTTCTGATGCCACAGCAACCAAAAATCTTATAACAAACATTAAACACACATTTTAGAAAACCAACATTGTGGACTCTGCGTAAAGTATCGACCCGAATCAACCTAAGCATGCCGCACAGGATTACCCGGATAGTCACGTTTCGCCTCCTGTGGATTTTCTGTTTCAGGAATCATTACTCTATACTTCTATTCCCCTGAGACGGAATGTGTTGGCCGGATCAGTCTGCCTGGAATGCCCAGGCTGATCTGGGTCGATACATTACGCAGAGGCCATAATGTTGGTTTTCTGGAGTGATAAATTACAGGGGCCACTCATCCAGGTTTTTGTCAGAAAGAACATTAAGGCTTACGTAGATATATGCTGACATTGAAGGCCCTGGCGATACTGCGTTGGTGCACAGACTTGTCTTAACTGTACGCAGATGCGTCAAGACCCAATTTTGATAGACGCGATACATATAATAGCGTAAATACTGCTTATCCGATTACACTCGACCACTCCTAATAGATTCGGTGATTTCCGTACGACATCGTATAGTACATCGGCTCGGCGAAAAATCGTTTGAAGCATTGTTCAATCTTTTCCGTCGGAAATGACAATATCGGTCTTTAACGACTACATACGGAAATAGCCGAGTCAGTTTGGGACATTTTTTGTTAAACAATGTCAACCAAGATCAGCTTTCACATACGTGCAGTATAATATTGCTCTACACTTTTGTATCGTAATGTGCAAGATAATTCTGCTTAAATATGTAAATTATATGGACTCTTTCGCAACTTCCGGTCTTAGAATTAAATATGCTAAACTTATGCAGATACTTGCGTAGGGATTAATATTGTGAATGATGTCTAAGTTATGTGTTGTATAGAACTATGTAACCTGGTAGACTTAATTAATCAGCTTATTTTATTTCTTGTTTTCAGCTTTTAAAGAAAAAAAAGAAATATTTGTTTTTAATTTTAATCAAATTATCTTTCGTCTTACCGTTGGCTTTTTGCAGAACACCGCTGATATAACGTGGCGAGATTGTTGCTAGTAGCAATACGACTAATGAATCAGCCGTCGATATGTCTAGTACTTTGATTGATTCAATTCAGCTTTCAACAAAATAAAAATCAGTTATATAATGGCGATGCGTTTATGTTTCCTGGCTTTCTCACATCAGTAATCTACACACCAGTCTATTTACAAGAAACTGGCTGCTTTTTCACATAGACTGTTAGTCCATGTGTGAAAAATTAACTACGATTGTTTTTGTCAATCTCCTGGATTGACAGGCCGCGTCGCTATCGATTGAGCTTAAATAATTTGGAGAGATGGTCGTAATATATATTAATCTGAGTACCATATCATATTATGATCACATTAATTTTGAAATGAACGAATCGATATTGAACCGCTTATTTCAAAGCGGGATGATTTCCTTTGGGGTAGGGACGGGCTTTTCAATCTCATGCAGAGCATTTAACGATAGAATCATATTATTAAATTCACAGAAATACGAGATCAATAAAAACAATACCTTATAAAAGAAGCACGTAACGGTTCATGAAATATTATACTAACAGTTAAATAGTTTTCACTTTGCTTTAATCTAAAAAAAATTTGTATTCAGACAGTGGTCTTAAAGTAAGCGGACGAATGTTCTGATATTAATTCCAACTTCAAATATTCAAACGATTAATATTTATCAGTATATATTAAGCTGACAGGAGATAGAAATATGTATACGGATTTTTAGAGAGTAAAACAAGACAATAACAAAAAGGTATGTGAAACACTTTTGTTTATTTTTTGTGAGACGAAAGAAATCGACCTTGTCGTGCTGTCGTTGTTAGTTCGTCCGCCCTGGAAGAGGGAGACCCGGGTTCGAACCCCGGGCGGGTCGTACCAAATAATTTAAAAATGGTAGTAAAGGCTTCCCTCGTTGGCGTTCATATTTGCGGTGATAGTAATCTGTGAAAAAATCATTCCGGTTGTACCGTGATATAACTGAAATACTGTTAAAATTGGATTAAAACCATTCAAACAAAATAAACAAACTATACGCGACATCAAAACAGCTTTTGGATATCATGATCTATACATGACATGTGAACAATGTAGGTCGATCATTCGTCCGATCTTATTGCGGTATACACTTTTCGATATCGAATCAGTATCTATTAACAAAGATTGATCATTGCGAAAACATATTAAAGATTATGTTACCGTTTGCAGTAATACAGCAGAAAAAACATTTAACAAAAGACAGGATTTACAATAGTTTCGCGATAACTCGAACGTGTTATAATACGAATATATCGTTTTACTCGAACTATTACCTGGAACGGATACTGTTTTTTAAAAACAGCTTTTCAGCTGTTCTGATGGTTCATATTAGTAGTTAGAATTATTGGTGCGCTATTTTCTGGATACGCTTCTAACAGCGACATGCTTTTCATAAAACACACTTACGCCTAAATGAATTACGAAGTTGACAATAAATAAATGAATTAAGCATATGAGCCATACCGAGAGAAAACCAACATTGTTGACTCTGCGTGATGTATCAATCCGGATCAGCCTAAGCTTGCCGGATAGACACTTTAAGCCTCCTATGGATTTTCTGTTTCATGAATCATTACTCTATACCTCTATTCCCCTGAGACGAAATGTGTACGCACGGATCAGTATGCGCGGACTGCGCAGCTGATCAGGGTCGATAAATTACGCAGAGGCCATAATGTTGGTTTTCTCCCGGGACGGCTCATATATAGAAGGATTGTTCGGACACGTGGATAAGTAATGTATGTGTCTCTTTTGTCTTCGGGTTATCGCGAGTCCGATGTAGATATATGTCGATTTGATCAATTCGTTCTGTAGTTCAATCGTGTTCCTCAATTTTGCGAATTTAAATATGAACATAAATTAATCAGACAATGCAGATACTCAGGCTGATCTGGATCTGCATAGTTTACAAAAGCCAACTGGCACTAGTTCCCATGGACATAATGTTAACAAAACTTAACCAATGCAAAGCCGGTGTATTTTTTTACACATGGTGTTAATTTTGTCGTTAATTAAATCGGTTAAATCATTAATTAAGTGGATTAATAATAACACATTGACCTATTAATGGTCTCGCTGGTGACTGGACAATTGGACCAGTAGTAATTGTAACTTACCCAGGCCACTCCATGATGTAACTAAAAATGTGTTAAAGGCGCCATAAAACCCTACTTACAAATAAACACAAATTAAAGTGTTATCTTTAGATAAACATCTAATTATTATTTTATTTTAAGTATTGTTTTAAATTTTAATTTTGATCCATTTTTTTTATAATTGGATAAAACAGGAGCCTAGTCTTACGGAGTCAATACCGATGCAGATATGAAGGTGTTAAACGAATTTGAATTATTGCTGTTAACATTTGCCATTAACACTCAGATAGTATATGGCGGTGTGCTGACAGACGTGGACACGCTGTACACCCACATGTTTACCAACTACAGCGCCAAGACCAAGCCAGTTCTGAGCCATACAGACCAGGTCAACATCAGCGTTACCTCTTTCATAAGCAACATTAACAACTTTGATGAAAAGTCAGGTGAGTTTTCGGTGACCTTGACATTCATTCTTTCCTGGAAAGAAGAAAGAATTTCTTGGGATCCTGTACTTTTTAACGGTATAACATCGATATCCGTGTGCCCTGAAGATTTATGGCGCCCGAAACTGTTCCTCTTGGAAGAATCGGACAGGGTGAAGGACTTTGGTAACACGTCCATACAGCCAAGGATCTGGAATGACGGCGCTGTAATTTGGGCAACTGGTAATGTGTTTAAGGTATCTTGTTCAGTGGACGTCTTGTATTTCCCCTATGATGAACAAACGTGTGAGCTTACTTTACTGGACTGGGACGTATATTCCACGAGTACGGATATTAGTCTTATTCCAAATGTTTCTACTGTACAGCAAATATATTACAAGACAAACAGCCAATGGGAGGTACGATCAGGCGCATTACGTAGCTGCACGAATATACCTGGAGCGTGTATCAACTTATTGTTCGTTCTTAAACGTAGAAGTAACTTTTTCGTTATCTACATCATCGTTCCATTGGTCGTTCTTGCCTTGATAAACAACTTGGTGTTCCTCATGCCTGCCAATTCGGGTGAAAGGACATCGGTTGCCGTGACAACGTTCTTATCATTCGTTGTTTACATGGGAATAGTGAATGACGTTGTACCACAAAGCTCTGATCCGATGGCGTACATCTATTACTACATCATGTTTCTTATGATATACAGTTGCATTATAATGTTTCTCTGCATCTGCTCTTTAAGAATCTATGACAGTAAGACGGAAGTCCCTAAATGGCTTAGCTCCGTGATATGGTACCTAAGGTTAAAGTTCGTTCTAACTTGGACATCCCAGGTGGCTGATCAAAATAGAATAATAGAGAGCGATAACTTACACATGGAGCATAACATAGGTGAAGAAATGGATGCACATAATGCGAATATCGTAAAGGAAATCGATGGGAACGACCTTGATACCGTATCATGTGCTACAGAAGACACGTTCGGCAAAGGCAAGTCATACAATGCGTCCTGGTACACCGTGGGAAGGACGTTCGACTGTTACTGTTGTATAATCCTTCATATAGTTTTGTTGTTTTCCACTCTGTATACCTTTATCAACCTAGGAAGAAACGAGGATCCATCTAAATGACACTTGATCATATCCTTCATTTTAAATAGTGCTGGTAGTAAAAGGGGGATTTGTAGCGCACTAGACTTTTCCCAAAAACAGCAAAAATGCAGCAGACGGCTTAGAAAACGTCAACGCTCGTGTACTGTAAACGCCTGCAGGTATGAAAGGATTCATATAGAGTGGGTGATTAGGGTTCCTCTATGCTCTCCAGGCGGCACAAATCAGAAATCGATATTTGAATCCAGTTGAAAAACACAATAGGCGGAGATAAGTTCCATTTCACCAACTGATGTAATTATCTATTTGACAACAAAAATACCGTAAAACTTGTTTTGCTTTCTCACGCATCTGCAACCGCGGATTTTGAAAATAAAATTGTGACAAAAGGAGAAATTGCTGATTATGAGCTTTTTTTGCCACTATGTTATCAACGTCATTCAGTTTTTCTTTCATCTATATTATTTCATAACGTTGCCTAGATGTTTTCGAATTCGTCTGCTGCTGATTTGCTGTCTGTGTAAAAGAAAAGAACATTGAAAAATGCATTGTCTTTAAGTATAAAATCGATGTCATTATATGTGTAATGGTAATGCCAGATCGAACTATTGTTTCAATCTTTTAATCCCGCAATACATTGTTAGATTTTTAATGTATTTATAAGTTTCCCTCATACATACCCTTTCTGACGCCTCTGCAGCAGACAACTTTTGAAATCATTTTGGAACATGCAGAGAAATTGCTCATAGGGAGCATGTTTCTCCATTTGCCACAATGTATTCAATTATATTTAATAATAATTCTTCTCTTTATAGAGATTTTCCACATTTTTGCAGCTACGTTTTCCAAGTCGTCTGCTGCAAAAAATATTCTATGTGGGAAAGGGTTAAGACATATAAAAACAGAATAATAAAAGAGAAAAAAGAAATGTTTAGATCGATTGATTGGTTGGGGCTTAACGCCTTTTTCAGTTAGTTAGTCCATTGGTGAAGCGAATGACGCTTGTCACAATGACTTTTGTCAAATGTCGGAAATATATATTGGGATTCGAACTCACAACCCCTGGATTGACTGCCCGAGTCGCTATCGACTGACCTACCTGGATATAAAACAAACAATAAATTTATACTTTTGGTCTGGAAAGACTGGAATGAAATAAGTGAGTGTCTTTAGCAAAGTTTCGAGTGTCTCCATTAATAATAAATTGAACTTTGATTTGACTGATGTTTTAATATAACCTTAGGTAGCCAAGCAAGGAACAATAAAGATATTGTGTAGATCACCCGTAGCGTCCAGAACTATAACATGTAATCGGTGCTCAGAATTTGTGCTCAATTACCTGATTGATCAGAAAACAAATTCGTTCTCCAAATTGACCAATCAGAAGCCTTATTTGGAGCACGGAATTCATGTCGTTCTCAGAGTTTTATAGTTTCGTACCCTGTACGCAACATCCCTAACATACGTCTCATTGAAGGTGTAAAGCTTTAGATTTGTTGTGACAACGGCCTTACAAGAGAAGACATTCGGTCACATATCAATTTATCATAAATTGTCATTTTTAAAAAAATTCTGCCCTCATTAAATGCACCTCCACATTGCGCGGTTTTATAACGATCCTCCACTTTCACCATTCAGTCAAACATCGTATTCATTACAAAATGTTCTACAAATATTATTATTGATTAGCGATAAAAACATACACACCATGTGCAATATCTTCTTTTGAAATATCTGGAAGAGGATCACCAAAGTCACATTCCTGTTAATGTGGTTGATATCGGTCTAACGTTTAAGGAGGAGATGTCGTTTGAAGCTAATTGTACACTTTGTCCATCTTCTGATTCCGCCTAGTGGCTATCTTTTTCAACCAATCGAAATGGCTTGAACAATTAATGTTAAGGGTCGCTGAAGGAACATTTCGTCGAAAGTATCTTAAAGTCAGACAAGAACTTGCAGCAGAATGGATTTTTTTTCTTTTTCATTTTCTGATACCGCATCGCCACCATGTTTTTCAACCAATTGATATGGCTTGAACAACTTATGTAGAGGATCACTCAAGCAACATTTCTACAAAATGATATTGGAATACGACAAGTAGATTCCATGGAGCAGAATTTTAAAGTATGAGAATGTTCTCTCTTTCTGATGCTACAGTAACACAAAATTCTTATTTGAATTTAAAATAAACGGAAACACCAAGTAAACACTCCTGTGAAGTTTTTATAACGATACCCCACCTTTCACCATTCAGTCAAACATCGTAGTTATTCCAAAAAAAATAATCAAATATTACTTTCCCACATACCACAAATCTGCAGTCGACTTTAAAAATAATAATATAAATAAGATAAAAAATATGAAAATGTTCTACAAATATCATTATTGATAAGCGATAATGATAATAACAAAAACACATACCACCATGGGCAATTTCTTCTTTTGAATTATCTGGAAGAGGATCACCAAAGTCACATTCCTGTTAATGTGGTTGATATCGCTCTAACGTTTAAGGGGGAAATGTCGTTTAAAGGTAATTGTACAGTTTGTCCATTTTCTGATTCCGCATAGTGGCTATCTTTTTCAACCAATCGAAATGGCTTGAACAATTAATGTTAAGGGTCGTAGAAGGAACAGTTTGGCGAAAAGTCAGACCAGCACTTTCATTAGAATGGATTGTTTTAGTTTTGTCATTTGCTGATACCAAATCGCCAACATGTTTTTCAACCAATTTATATGGCTTGAACAGCTGTTGTAGAGGGTCACTCAAGAAACATTTCTACGAAACGATATTGGAATACGTCAAGTAGATTCCATGGAGAAGAATTTTAATTATGGGCATTTTCTCTCTTTCTGATGCCACAGCAACCAACAATCTTATAAGAAACATAAAACACACATTTGAGAAAACAAATATTGTGGACTCTGCGTAAGGTATCGACACGGATCAGCCTAAGCATGTCGCGCAGGCTTACCCGGATGACACGTTTCGCCTCCTCTGGATTTTCTGTTTCAGGAATCATTACTCTATACCTCTATCCCCCTGAGACGGAATGTGTTAGCTCGGATCAGTCTGCGCGGACTGCGCAGGCAGATCCGGGTTGATACATTACGCAGAGGCCATAATGTTAGTTTTCCCGCGAAATAAATTACTGAGGCTTCTCATCCAGGTTTTTGTCAGAAAGAACATTAAAGCATACGTAAGATATTTGCGGACATTGAAGGCTCTGGAGATACTGGGTTGGTGCACAGACTTGTCTTCACTGTACGCAGATGCGTCAAGACCCCATTTTGATAGACGCGGTACATATCATACCGTAAATACTGATTATCTGATTACACTCGACCACTCCTAATATATTCGGTGATTTCCGTACGACATCGTATACTACATCGGCTCGGCGAAATTGTTCGAGGAATCGTCAATCATTTCCGTCGGTAATGACCGCAAAACCCACGAACAATATCGATCTTCAACGACTACATATTGAATTAGCCGAGCCAGTTTGGGACAATCTTTGTGAACAATGTCAACCAAGATCAGCTTTCACATACGTGCAGTATAATATTGCTCTACACTGTCCGCCACTTTTGTATCGTAATGTGCAAGATAACTCTGCTTAAATATGTAAATTATATGGACTCTTTCGCAACTTCCTGTCTTAGAATTAAATATGCTAAACTTATACAGATACTTGCGTAGGGAATGTATCTGCGGATGATTTATATTGTGAATGTCTCAGTTATGTGTTTTATAGAACTATGTAACCTGGTAGACTTAATTAGTAAGCTTATTTTATTTCTTGTTTTCAGCTTTTAAAGAAAAAACAGAAATATATTTTTTTAATTTTAATCAAATTACCATTGTTTTTTGTTTTTTTGCAACGCCGCTGATATAACGTGGTTAGATTGTTGCTAGTAGCAATACGACTAATCAATCAGCCGTCGATCCGTCTAGTCCTTTGATTGATTCAATTCAGCTTTCAACAAAAGGAAAATCAGTTATATAATGGCGGTTCGTTTATGTTTCCTGGCTTTCTCACATCAGTTCTCTACACAACAGTCTATTTCCAAGAAACTGGCTGCTCTTTCACATAGACTGTTAGTCCATGTGTGAAAGATGAACTACGATTGTTTTATTGACTTTTGTCAATCACCTGGATTGACAGGCCGCGTCGCTATCGATTGAGCTTAAATAATTCGGAGAGCTGGTCGTTATAGAAACAATAATCTGAGTACCATATCATATTAGGAATAAGCAAATATAATCACATTAATTGGAAATGAACGAATCCGATATTGAACCGATTATTTCAAAGCGGAAAGACGCCCTTTGGGATAGGGACGAGCTTTTCTATTTTAATGGAGAGCATTTAACGATAGCATCATATCATTAAATACCAGACACAGAAATACAAGATCAATAACAACAATACCTTATAGTAGACGCATGCAATTAACTTTACCTAATAGTCCATGGAATATTATACTGATAGTTAAATGGTTTTCACTTTGATACAATTTAAACACCTTTTTAATTCAGACAGTGGTCTTAAAGTAAGCGGACGCATGCTCTGATATTAATTCGAACTTCAAATGTTCAAACAATTAATATTTATGAGTATAAGTTAAGCTGACAGAAGATTGAAATATGTTTACGGATTTTTAGAGAGTAAAACAAGACAATAACAAAAAGGTATGTGAAACACTTTTGTTTATTTTCTGTGAGATGAATTAAATCGACCTTGTCGTGCTGTGCCGTCTTCGTGTTGTCGTGGTTAGTTCCTTCGTCCGCCCTGGAAGAGGGAGACCCGGATTCGATCCCCGATTGAATCATACCAAGTATATTAAATATAGTAGTAAAGGCTTTTCTCACTGGCGTTCATATTTTCGGTGATAGTAATCTGCTAAAGATCATTCCGGTGGGTCCGTGATATAACTGAAATACTGTTTAAATTAAAACCATTCAAACAAATATAACAAACTGTACGCGACATCAAAACAGAGTTTATATATCATGATATATACATGACCTGTGAACAATGTAGGTCGATCATTCGTCCGATCTTATTGCGGTCTACACTTTTCGCAATCGAATCATTATTTATTAGCAAACAATTACCATTGCCAACACATATCAAAGATTATGTCACCGGTTGCACTAATACAGCTGGAAAATAATTAACAGGATTAACAATAGATTCGCGCTATCTCGAACGTGTTGTAACTCAAATATATCGTTTTACTCGAACTATTTCCTGGAACGGATACGTTTTTTTAAAAAAAAACAGCTTATCAGCTGTTCTGATGGTTCATATGAGTAGTAAGAAATTACTGCTGCGCTATTTTCTTGACACGGTTCTAACAGCGACATGCTTTTCATAAAACACACTTACGCCTAAATGAATTACGAAGTTGACAATAAATACATGAATTAAGCATATGAGCCGTCCCGCGAGAAAACCAACATTGTTGACTCTGCGTGATGTATCGATCCGGATCAGCCTAAGCATGCCGGATAGACACTGTTCGCCTCCTGTGGATTTTCTGTTTCATGAATCATTACTCCATCTCCCTGAGATGAAATGTGTCGGCCCGGATCAGTCTGCCCTAACTGCGCACGCTGGTCGAGGTCGATACATTACGTAGAGGCCATAATGTTAGTTTTGTCGCGGGACGGCTTATATATAGAATGATTGTTCAAACACGTGGATAAGTCGAAGTAGTTTTTGTATCACTTTTGTCTTCGGGTTATCGCGAGTTCGATGCAGTTCTATGTCGGTTTGATCAATTCGTACTTTAGTTCATCTTTTCTATAAAATTTAAATTTCAATGTGAACATAAATTGATCAGACAGTGCATGTTTTCAGGCTGATCTGGATCTGTATAGTTCACAAAAGCCAACTGGCACTCATTCCCATGGACATAATGTTAACAAAACTTAACCAATGCAATGCCGGTGTATTCTTTTACACATGGTGTTAATTTTGTCGTTAATTAAATCGGTTAAATCATTGATTAAGTGGCTTAATAATAACATATTGACCTATTAATGGTCTCGCTGGTGACTGGATAATTGGACCAGTAGTACGTATAACTTACCCAAGCAAATCCTTTATGTAACTTAAAATGTGTTAAAGGCGCCATAAAACTCTACTTACAAATAAACACAACGCTAAGTGTTATCTTTAGATAAACATTTAATTTTTTTTAATCTAAGTATTGTTTTAAATCTAATTTTGATCTCTTTTTTATAATTTGATAAAACAGGAGCCTAGTCTTACGGTGTCAATATCGATGCAGATATGAAGGTGTTAAACGAATTTGAATTATTGCTGTTAACAGTTGCCATTACCACCCAGATAGTATATGGGGGCGTGCTGACAGACACGGACACGCTGTACACCCACATGTTTACCAACTACAGCGCCAAGACCAAGCCAGTTCTGAACCATACAGACCAGGTCAACATCAGCGTCACCTCTTTCATCAGCAACATTAACAACTTTGATGAAAAGTCAGGTGAGTTTTCGGTGACCTTGACATTCAGTCTTTCCTGGAAAGAAGAAAGAATTTCTTGGGATCCTGTACTTTTTAACGGTATAACATCGATATCCGTGTGTCCCGAAGATTTATGGCGCCCAAAACTGTTCCTTTTGGAAGAAACGGACAGGGTGAAGGACTTTGGTAACACGTCCATACAGCCAAGGATCTGGAATGACGGCGCTGTAATTTGGGCAACTGGTAACGTGTTTAAGGTATCGTGTTCAGTGGACGTCTTGTATTTCCCCTATGACCAACAAACGTGTGAGCTAACTTTACTAGACTGGGACGTATATTCCACGAGTACGGAGGTAAGCCTAATTCCAAATGTTTCTACTGTACAGCAAATATATTACAAGACAAACAGCGAATGGGAGTTACGATCAGGCGCATTACGTAGCTGCACAGGTATAAATGGAGCGTGTATCAACTTACTGTTCGTTCTTAAACGTAAAAGCAACTTTTTCGTTATGTACATCATCGTTCCATTGATCTTTCTCGCCTTGATTAACAACTTGGTGTTCCTCATGCCTGCCAATTCGGGCGAAAGGACATCGGTTGCGGTGACAACGTTCTTATCGTTCGTAGTTTACATGGGTATAGTGAATGACCTTGTACCACAAAGCTCTGACCCGATGGCGTACATCTATTACTACATTATGTCATTTATGATATACAGTTGCATTATAATGTTTCTCTGCGTCTGCTCTTTAAGAATATATGACAGTAAGGCGGAAGTCCCTAAATGGCTTAGCTCCGTGATATGGTACCTAAGAATAAAGTTCGTTCAAACTTGGACATCCAAGATGGCTAGAAAAAGGGGAATAATAAAGAGCGATAACTTACCCATGAAACATAACATAGGTGAAGAAATGGATTCACATAATGCGCATGTCGCAAAGGAAATCGATGGGAACGACCTTGATACCGTATCATGTGCTACAAAAGACACGTTCGGCAAAGGGAAGGCATACAATGCGTCCTGGTACACCGTGGGAAGGACGTTCGACTGTTACTGCTGTACGATCCTCTATCTATTTATGTTGTTTTCCAGTCTGTATACCTATATCATCCTAGGAAGAAACTTGGATCCATCTAAATGACACTTGATCATATCCTTCATTTTTAATAGTGCTGGTAGTAAAAGGGGGATTTGTAGCGCCTTAATTCAGTCTCTCCCAAAAACAATAAATATGTATCAGACTACTTAGAAAACGTCAGGGCTTAAAAATGAAACTCTGTCAATGAAATTAAAAGTATTGACTTGAATTGAAAGAATTGAAAACATTGTGGCAAAAGGAGGAACTGTTCATTATATTGTTCGCCATCATGTTTTCAACGGTTGTCTGCTGTTAACGCCTGCAGGTAGGAAAGGATCACTTTAGAGGGGTGATTAGGGTTACTGTATGCACTACAGACGGCACAAATCAGACATTGACATATGAATCCAGTTGTAAAACATAACAGGCAAAATTGAGTGCCGCATCAATTTCACCACTGATGTTATTGACCACAAGAACAGTGCTGTACAATTGTGCTGTTTTCTGTCGCCTCTGCATTAGACGTCTTTTGAAAGAGAAATGAGCATGCTAATGAGCAATTTCTCCGTTTGTTACTATGTTATCAACGTCATTCATTTGTTTTCTCTTTCATATATATAATTTCATAATTTTGCCTGGATATTTTCGAAGTCGTCTGCTGCTGATGTGTTGTATGTGTGAAAGGGTTAAAAAATGCGATGTCTTTAAAAGTCATTATATTAAAAACAGAATAATCATAGAGAAAAAAGAGAGGACTTAGATCGATTGATTGGGGCTTAACGCCGTTTTAGACGGAATGTCTCGGCCTGATCAGTCTGCGCGGACAGCGCAGGCTGATCTGGTCGATACATTACGCAGATGTGTATCGCCGCAGCTGCATTTTGGGGGCAGTTTTAGAAAAAGGGAGCTTCGCCCCTGTCAATAATGTTTCAGTCATATCACGCCGGCCAGTTCACCTACTCATATGTTTCCTTGCTTTCCCAGACCAGTACTCCACACAACATACTTCCCAAGAAACGAATGACGATTGTCACATTGTCTTTTGTCAAACGTCAAACGTCAAAAAGAATTTTGGCCGAGCTGGGATTCGAACTCATAACCCTTGGATTGACTGCCCTCGTCGCTACCGTCTGAGCTACCGGAAATGGTGGTAGATAGTTTAGAAACTATTCTTTTGGTCAGGAAAAACCTGAATGAAATAAATGAGTTTCTTTTGTCAAGTTTTGAGTGTCCACATTAATAATACACTGAACTGTGATTTGACCGATTTTTATACGGAGGATTCAGCTATGCTGAATACCTCCGTATGTTGTCATGCCCAGCTTTCAGGAAGTGTAAATTTGTAAATTTGTTGTGCTGCCCTTTTTTTCAAAATGGACAATTTTCTTTTATTGTCCAGGTTAAATACGTTTCACAACAAGCTAAACAGTATGCACATTATACGAAGTAAACGTACACAAAGTAAGGTTTTAATCCATGAAGTTGTATACAAATTTAAGTTAGACATAAGGATCTTAAATGTTTCTTTTAAATATATGGAAAACGAGTAGCTTGAAAGCGGGTAGCTCAAAAACCTTTTGAGAAAATCCCTGCAATTAAAGATACGGAAATACGGCTGTCGTGCATCGTCAACATTTTCCCTTGTTAACACTCTACAGGTTACATTTTGCATCGGATCTTTATGAAAGTTTATCAGAACATTCACCTCGGTCACTAGGTACAATTGAAGGAAAATCTTGTTAACAATCTAGAGGCCACATTTTCAACTTGAGCATGTTGAAACTTTATCAGAATGTTTGTATTAAGAATTTTTATGTCAAGTTTAAATATGGGTCATATTGGGTTAGAAACTAGGTTACTAGGCCAAATTGAAGGAAAATCTTGTTAATACTATAGAAGCCACATTTATTGCTAAGGCAGCTTGAAATTTTGTCAAAATGTTTATCTATATTTTATCTAGGCCAAGTTCGAATATGGGTCAAGCCGGGTCAAAAACTAGGTCACTAAGCCAAATTGAAAAGAAATCTTGCTAACTCTCTAGAGGCCTTATTTTCAACTTGTGCATATTGAAACTTTATCAGAATGTTTGTCTTGATAATATGTACATGTAGGTCAAGTTCGAACATGGGTTATGATGGGTCAAAAAGTAGGTCACTATGTCAAATTGAAGGAAAAGCTGGTTAACACTCTAAAGGCCGAAATTTTTGCTTCAGCAATTTGAAATTTTGTCAGAATGTTTGTATTAATGATATCAAGGTCATGTTTGAATATAGGTCACATTGGGTCAGAAACTAGGTCACTATGCCTAATTGAAGGAAAATCTTGTTAAATCTGTAGAAGCAGCTTTTTTGGCTACAGCAGCTTGAAATTTGGTCAGAATTCTATATAAATGATATCTAGGTCATGTTTGAATATGGGTCATGCCGGGCTAAAAACTAGGTCACTAGGCCAAATTGAAGGAAAATCTTGTTAACACTCTGGATACTGCATTTTTAGCTTGAGCATGTTGAAACTTTATCAGAATGTTTTTCTTGATGATATCTAGGTCAAGTTCTAACATGTTGGGTCAAAAAGTAGGTCACTAGGTCAAATTGAAGAAAAATCTTGTTACCAATCTAGAGCCAACATCCCCCGCATTTCAGTACTTTCAGGACTTTGATTTAATATTACCCTTATGAGCCAAACAAGGAACAATACAGATATTGTGTAGAACACCTGCAGGGTCCAGATATAGAATGTTAATCGGTGCTCAGAATTCGTGCTCAATTATCTGATTGGTCATGATTCTGCAAATTGACCAATCAGAAGCCTTATTGGGAGCATGGAGTTCATTTAAGAGCACTGAGAACGTTTAGAGTTTAGAGTTTTATAGTTTCGGACCCTATACGCAACATCCCAAACCGTCGTCTGATCGATCGTCTATTTGTAGCCTTAGATAGTTAGTGACAACAGCCTTACAAAAGACATTCGGTCACATATCAAGTTATCATAAATTGTCATTCTTTTTTAAATGATCTGCCCCCAGCGTCTCCGCACCACGCGATTTTATCACGATCCTCCACTTTCCCCATTTAATCAAACATCAAAGTTATGTTCAAATACTCATTTCCAACATACCACAAATCTGCAGCACACGACTTTAAACATATTGATAATATATAAAAGATAAAAATATGAAAATGTTCTACAAATATCATTATTGATTAGCGATAATGATAATGACAAAAACACATACACACCATGGGCAATTTCTTCTTTTGAAACTATGTCTTCAAAAGTCGTTTGCTGCACATTTGTCAAATTACATCTGCACGTGGTAAACGGGTATGCAACCTGGTAGTTCTTTCTGGAAAGTTACTAATGATTAGTATGCAATGATGTTCTAAATATGGTCACGTGTTCTTGTTTACTTTCAACCCTTTCTCACGTGCAGATACATTCCGACGCACATTCAGCAGACGACATTTGAAACATTGTTGCAAAAGGAGAAATTTCTTCTTTTGTTTCAGTCTTGAACGTTATGCACTTCTTGTAATTTCATTGATAGAGATTGTCCTTGTTTCTGTCCAGATATTTTCAAAGTCTTCAATTGCAGATGTGTTGTTTGTGGGAAAGAGTTAACGCAATGAGTTGTACTCACATAGACGTGAACAGCATTTGCACGTGAACGATCATACATGTATGAGCAGTATTCATTCACTTCAACCCTTTCCCTCATATAGACGCTTTCTGACGCCTCTGCAGCAGACGGATTTTTGAAAACATAGTGACAAAAGAAGAAATTGCACAAAACGCCACAATGTTTTCCACTTTTTGTCATAGGTTATCCATTCAATTATGGAGATTTTCTATGTTTTGACAAAATATGTTCAAAGTCGTCTGCTGCAGAATTGTCGTATGAGGGAAAGGTTTAAGTTTAGTTCAACATCTTGATTGAGGCCCGGCATAATGTATTCAGTTTTTCAAATAACTAAGTCTACAATAAGTAAATCAAAGCTCTGAAAGTGCTGTGGGATGGTACCACTGGTAAGAGTGGAATAGTTGGTCACCTGTTGCACTTTGATGGGAAGTCTCAACGGAGTTGCATAAATGTAAATACTGTTAAAAGAGAGGGTGACATGCAGTGACAAGTACCTTCTAGAATATACGTCTAAGCCATGCCCTTTTTGTAGAAATGATCTCTGATATGCCAGGTCCAGAAATTTAGCTCTACATATAATATATATATAGAAAAACGCGTATCATTTTCTCTTCGAATATAATAGTTTTGAACAACATACATGTACATGTATATTGGAACACCATAGCATAGATATAGAAACCATTGTTATTTCTATACGATTTCAGAATGCAATAAAACAATAAATGATTTATAAAGTCACATCATGCCAACTAAAAGCATTTGAACTAAAAGTTATCATATATTGTCAATTACATTTGACATATTCATATAAGTGTTATGTGTATCGTTGCTCCTTGGAAATATATATTCTGTATTACGGCCGATGGTCTTCATTTTTGAATAACATGTCTATTTCTAAGTCTATGTTTAGGATTCTGCCAATTGCACTGGGAAATAGGTAGATACCGGAGTACGCTCTTGCATTTTCATACAGATCTACGGTTGTCCCATGACAATGGCAACACGTTTTTTACCTAGATAGACTCGAAATATACAACAAATGGGCAGCAAAACGATTGAAAAGCGTCAAGAAAATATGGAAAATCTCTAAAAATGAAGGTTCATTATCCGAATGAAAATATGAAAACATCATGGCAAACGCCGTTTTCAACAAATTGTTCAGTCACATCACGGCCGGTTCACAAACCCGTATGTTTCCTGGTGTACTTATACTAGTGCTAAACGCAACATACTTTATTAAGTAACTGGCTGCCTCTCCATATAGACTGTTAGCCCATTGAGGGAAGACGATTTACCCCTTGTCACAGTGACTTTTATCAAACGGCGGAAAGAATATTGGCAGAGCTTGGTTCGAACTCACAACCCCCGAATCGACGACCCGCGTCGCTACCGACTGAGCTACTGGGGCTGTAGATGTAGATATACGTCCCTGAATAATGTTACCAACTGCCATGGTAATAATACCGGATAAATGCCGTGAAATAACTAAAATTAAACCGTATAGTCGGCGTACAGCACATAGCACGTGAATATTTTCGAGTGTTATCCGTTTAAATGTAACTGCCTCATGATAAATAACTATGTGTATTATCCTTTTTCAAACATACACGAACGTTTCAGCAGGCGACTTTGTAAACGCCTGGATATAAATGTGAACATTTCATATAAAAACGTTGTGACAATCGGTGAAGAGCAATTTCTGCTTTTGCCACAATGTTTTGAAAAGTCGTTTGCTTTTGCTGATGCGTCAAAAAGCGTCTACATTTGGGAAAGGGATAAAACTGTGTTCACTGACCAACCAATCAAGTCACTGCTACAATTCAAATAACATGGAATATAAACGACTCACATTTACTCACATAATTATAAAAGGTTGACATAACAGAAGGTACCCCCAGAGGAACCTCAATGTTGTGTTTATAAGGTAAATCTCTCCACACGAGTTCATCGACTCATTCGCCGGATTGCCACCAAACTTGTAACAACAGAATGTATATCAGTCGTTTTACAATGGAAAGCGCTGTCTACAGTGTAGTGTTCACGGTACTCTGTCTTTCGGGTTATTCCTCAGGTTAGTAAGATCGTTTCATGTTATTTATTAATTATTAATTGTTTCCCATATATGCAGACGCTTCTAAAAGCAGACGACTATCGAGACAATTGTAGTATTAAGAAATATTGTTCATGAAGAACTGTTTCTCCTTTTGCCAAATTATATCACTTTAACCAAAAGGTATACATTCATTTATATATACATTGTATTTTCATTTTTGGTGTTATCAAAGTCATCTGAATTATATTTATTTTACATGGGAACGGATAAACCGTTTACCCGATATACTAGTTTGTGCTTTTGAATCGTCGGAGTGGGGAACATGTAACGTCTTTGGAAAAAAGTCAAAGCACTGAAAACGGTTGCGTTGGGGATTCGTAAATAAAGGTCAGAGTGTATGCACAAGTCAATGGAACAGAGCAAATGAAAGCATTGATAGCGGTCTGGAGTCACAGTGCCAGAACTTTAAGAATAGTTGTGTCTGATAGTACAGGGTCGATTTGAAAATGGTGTTCCTTGAGTGACTCCCTACCAAGATTTTCAAATTATATCGATCTATTGAAAAACATTGCCGCTGGGGTTGGAGCTTGTTTTCCTAACATGTGTATAGTAAAACTTAAAGAATACGTCCGATTAAAAATAATTTGGCACACGGATCCTGCCATACTGCCATTCGCCATTTGAGCCATTGGCTAAAAGATGCGTGTGGCTAAAATCCAATATCACTCCAAAATGTCGCTACAGAAGATCTATGTTTGGGTTATAATTTGCTAATATCATTGGTGCAATTGTCATTTGCTCTTACATATTAGGTAAAGAGTTAATATTTAATGAAGTTCCCTATCTTGACATCGAATAACCTGTTTTGTAAAACTAAGACACTGCTTAGTGTACCGCTGCAGCAAACTCCTTCAAAATTTTGGGATTTAAAATGATTTCAAAAGCAATGCATTTAAAACGTTTCACTTATGCGTTGTGAAACACTTAAGAAATTGATTAATTCGTTTGTATGATGTTTAACGTCGGTTTTAAAAATACTTCAGTTATATCACGCTGAAGAAAATGTAGATAACACAGGGTTTTATTTCTGCTTTGATAGTAGGATTGGACTCTCAATATATGTATCATTGTTAGGCAATTGTGATTTTGATATGACATGTATTTTGTGTTAATTGGATTTAATTTTGGCATAAATATATTGTAAACCAGGAGGTGTGCTTAGCAGAAACTAACCAGATAGCAGATGCGCATATGTATGTCAAATGTTAGTATATCGATAGACCACCGTACTGTGTGTACAGTATTTTGCGTTCAAATCCTTATCAATATATGGACATAACAGAGATCTATTGTAAAGTGTTCGAGTTAGACTTTTGGGATCGGTAAATCCATGTCCAAATGTAATCTGCAGTTAGCCCCTTTCAGTAATTTGATGCCGTGAAGCTATGTCGTTGTATACCTATTTCGGAGAAAATAGGCTCATAGTAAAATGAAGCTTAAATTAAGTAAATGTAGCTAAAATTTAGTTGAGTTAATAGTATATCCGTTCCTTATTTATTTCTGTGTCTTTTTTCCTGTAGAGTATTGTTCATAAAGATTCAATGCTTGGCCGAAATCAAATGGAAATTAAATTTGAAGTGAAATTTATGTTGCTATAACACTAATTTGCAAAACATAAAGAAGATATTTTCCTGCTATTCAAAATTGACTCTGTCCTGCATTGTATCCCTTGTTTGTGATTATGGCTAACCATTTCAATGCTGGATTTTTAGAATGGATTGTTATCTTTGTACTTTGGTGAGCCCATTGCCAAGTCTAGCAATATAAAGATAGAAATGTTATGAGCTAAGCAGCCAACAACAGTAAGTTGCCTGACAAGAGAGAGCGGATGGGCCGGCTAGCCCAGCTATAAACTTGTGGCACAGGCTTCACAAAAAGGGTTCTGGCAATCAAAGGATTAATTACCAATTGGATTATAATCGGTTGACATAAATTCAAAAATACTGTTAGAATAATATTTTGCTATTTCTCCTGGCTCCAAAGCTACAAAAGTTGAATCTGTGCTCATAATTTGTGCTCAAGAATATGATGAGTTAAGAGCAAACCGTCATCCAAATTGACCAATCAGAAGCCCTATTTGGAAGCACGAGTTCATTTCTGAGCACTGAGAGCGGTTTCAGAGTTCTATAATTTCGGACCCTGTATTCCTTCCTGGTTCGGATAATTACTACTCATCAATTCCCGAAGACAATCTAATCGACTTCAGAATATTCTCAAATGCGCGCTAAAGAATCAAAGCTGTCGATACGCCATAGAAAAATGTGCTGTTTATTCCTTAACCCTTCTGCAGCAGACGACTTTGAACATATTTTGTCAAAACAAAGAAAATCTCTATAATTGAATGGATAACCTATGACAAAAAGTGGAAAACATTGTGGCAAAAGGAGAAATTGCACGTTTTGTGCATTTTCTTCTTTTGTCACTATGTTTTCAAAAAGCCGTCTGATGGAGAGGCGTCAGAAAGCGTCTATATGAGGGAAAGGGTTAATTGTATTAATTAACCCATTCCCTCATACGACAAAACTGCTACAAACAACTACGAAATCATCTAGGCAAAATATGGAAAATGAAATAATAATAACCGGTATTTGACAGCTGGATTATTGTGGAAAAACGAGAAATTGCTCAAAATGAACAATATCCCCTTTAGCAACAATGATCTTAAAGTGGTCTGCCCTAGACATCAAAATACATCTGCATGTGAAATTGGGATGTTGTAAAAATATAGTCTAACCTGTCTTTAAAGGCCACACGTGGGAAGATAACAATCTGGTCTTAATTCACAGGTGGTCTTTAATTACAGGGTCAATTATGCAGAAAATGGGTGATTGGGAAATGTAAAACGTGGTTTCTATAGACAGGGATTTGCTAGGTATCTTTAGCACAGGTTTGACTGTATTATTTTAGGTCACTCTGAGGTGGTATGGTTGGAAGCAGCCTCTCCGTTGCATAGGCTCCGAGGTTTGGGTGGTGGATTACCTAATGTTTTAGAAATAAGGTCAGTGGACATGGTAATGGTTTACCGAAAGCAGACGCACTTTGACGAGTCTTCAGCAGACAATGTTCAAATCTTTTCCCACATACAATGACAGTGCAGCAGATGCCATTAAAAGCATATTTGCAAAAAAGTAAATATTCTCCACGAAAGATAAGTTATTAAATATAATTTAAATAATTGTTGCAAAAGGAGAAATAGCTCATGAGCAATTTCTCATTTTTCCACAGCACTTTCAAACATCATCTACTGCAAAGGCGTCAGAAAGCGTCTGTATCTGGGAAAGGGTTGTGGCAAGAGTAGATAACTGTCCATATTTTGAGTTGTCTTAGATATCCTACAGTGAGCATTGATAGCATTACCTTCACCAATTAGTTTCATGATAATCATGTTTCAACTAGAATTGCTCTAGAAGTATCGAGATTATGTCTTAAAAAGGGCTTTGTGAACCCTTTAACATAAACACTTAATTTTCGTCAAAATACGTCTGCAATAAGGGAAATGGTTAGTTATTAATATCAATAGGATATCAAACAAGGGTTTCAGGTCCGTTAACATTACGGTAAATCCGGCTGGATCTACAAAAAATAAGAAATTAGTTCCTCATCAAGGTTCCTCATTAAGTTCCTCAAATTAAGTAAAAACATCCATGCTGTTCTAAGAGTCAAATAGTCCCTAAAGAAATAGACATGCGTAGAAATTAGTGCATACCATCACCAGAATGCATTCAATATATGACATTGAGTTTAAATTCAATGTAAATGTGTATAGTATGCACTGTAAATGTAGGATTGATCATTTTTGTGTCGCCTGCGTAGCATGTTAAGCACTTAGGGATTCCTTTTTTTTTTGTCCGTCTGTCTGTCGTCACACTTTTTCGTCACGTTTTCAAATAACTATTTTTCTACTCAAAGGATTACATTAAAACTTCTGACAAATGTGTATATCAATGTGTGTGTGATGGGTTCACAAAAGGGGGATAATCCAAATATTTTTTATATCAGAGTTATTGCCCCTTTTCTGTCAAAGATTAAAATTTTCTGACAAGGCCCAGGCAGGTGACACACGTGCTCCGGGAAGCACTCCATTCTAGTTAGTATTTTGACTTTATTTGAAAGTGAAATGAAAACTGGTTGCGTCTAGCCGGATTTCGTGCACAATGATAGTAATCATTTTTGCCGGTTGAATTCTTTCTTGCATAAAACATGAGCCCCTATTTTCTTTCGATTTGTCTTAGTTATGAGGTAACTCTTTTCAATGATATAGTTAGGAGGTAACTCTTTTCAATGATGTCTTCTACATGAGAAACATTTGGAAAGTGCGACAACTGAGTGTTAAAACTGGTTTATCTACATGGAAACAAAGAAGGAAATTATTTCATGTTTTGTGACCTAAAGGTGCTTTCACAAAAAGGCCGTACATTTCGACAAGTTACCTCCCTTCTGAGCATAAATTGATTGGCGCGAATATTGAACTTTTCCAAGATGACAAATCATTTTTGACATATTTGAGTTTCGATTTCTTTTGCCTGTGTTCGCCCTATTTTCTTGGACATTGTGGACAAAATGACACTTGCCAGTCTAGACTGTTGGATTACAATGTAGAATATGATTAGAGCATAGGGGTCGGTCACAGTTCCTTCTATCTAGATTTAGATTATCGTACACTGCCCTGTTTTGCTGGGGGACCCCAATCGGTGACCTCTTTATTTTGCATGTTATTTTCAATTTGACGATTTATATGGCATCATCTGTTTGTATGGTCTCATGTTTCTGTCATTAGCTTTTGTATCTTTTGTAAATATGGTTAAAATACATAAATGTACAGAGTATTTTTAATCAAACTGATTGTACATGAATAGACTGAGGAAGAGTTTACTTTGAATGTATCGTACTATATTGATTAGCGTATGTATAACAAATATCCGACAAAATTGATTGTTATATGTCAAATTTGATTAGGGTCATGGTCTAAACGCATAGGAATGAGATTATCACATAACAATCCATAATTAAATTAATGTTAAAATTCTTGGTACCAAATTTATGATATCTGAAAAGCTCGACCAAAAAAATCATCTTTTCCCACTTGCAGCCTCTTGAAAAGATAGTCGCAAAAGAAATCTGAGTTAATTCTGCTTTTACCACATTGTTCAACTCTTTCAACAATTTAAACGTCGTCGTCGGCGGCGGCGGCGGCGTAGTCGTCCGGTTAAGGTTTTTTGTTTAGCTCATTTTTTTCCTCCCTATCAGTCGAGCGTCTGTGCCGTACGCGGTGCTCTTGTTTAAAAACAGTTCCTGCATTTTTGCATTGATGTCATCAAGATGGGCTTATAAAACTCAAAGAAGCGTGTGACTGACAATTGTAAATAAGATGTAGCTCTTCACGTAAATCGAAAATAGTTATCTATTTTTTTCAGATTAAAACGTGGTAAAGACACGATAAAGCTAAAACTAGAGGAAAACATTCAAATCCATGCCAATGCACCCCTGTATGAACTGAAAACATTGGCAAATGGGGAACAGCGATTGGTGAAAAAGGAGACCAAGCCAATTCAAGTAAGGCTGTGTTTAGTTTTTAACTCTTTCCCACATACAACAAATCTGCAGCAGACGACTTTGAAATTGTTACTAAAACCTCAAAAATCTCCATTAAGTATATCTTAATTGTTAAATAAAGTTGAAAACATTTTGGCCAAAGAGAGAAATTGCTCTTCATGAACAATTTCACCTTTAGCCACAAAGTCGTCTGCTGCTATTGAGTCAAAATGCGTCTAACAGTGGAAAAGAGTAGTTATAACCATATAAATAATACACAAAATGACATCCAACATTCATTATGCATGTAACAAAAGTACGGAATATCGATACTTAACAGTACGATGATGAAAACGTGACATTACGATACTACGATATTACGATGTTGAAAACGCGACAGTACGATAACGAAAACGCGATAATACGACAGTACGATGGTGATAATGCGATATACTATCGTGTTTCACTATCGTACCGTCGCATTTTCACAATCGTAGTATCGTACTGTCGCGTAATCATCGTACTGTCGCGTTATCATCATCGTACTGTCGCGTTGTCATCATCGTACTGTCGCGCTTTCATCATCGTACTATCGACTTCCGGTGCGCATGCGCATAGAAGAATAACCCCCTCCATGTGACAAAATGTCTTCTTTCATCTTTGCTGTATGATTCATAAATCCGTATAAATTTGTATTAGATCTATGTTATTAACGGAATTAACTTTCCCTTCTTAAAGAAAAATTATATATGATACCATTATTCGCCAGACCAAGGTAGAATATAATTGCACGTTACACAACATAAAATTATACAGCAAAGATGAAAGAAGGCAAAGTTAATTTCGTTTATTATTTTAAGTTTCGAGAGCCTAGTTTTGATGTTATCTTCATTAAATCTGAAATAAACCAAAATGAAATTACATATTTCAAATCTGCATTTTGAACAATAAAAAGTTATATATTTAATGTTCTAATAATATTTTAACATAATTTATCTTTTGATATACATACTATATGATAGTTCAAGTACGAAGACATCTGTTCGTAAAATGGCTAACTGAAATAAAGAATCTAAACTACATCACTCCGGTCCCGGCAAATAGTAGTCCCCCACAATTAGCGATATTTGCAGAAGTTTCTACATTTAAAATTTCTGATTTCCATCTGGAGTTCAGCATCTTAGTTTGATTGATGTATTTGCTTGTCCATGGTCAATTCGTCACAATACCATTTGCTTGCAAAGTCTTTGTATGATTACAGAATGTCGGTTTCTATCAAGATAAAGAACACATGGGGACATTCACCATTAGATGTCAGCAAGATGGAAAACAAACTTGTAAACGATTGTTGGTAAATATAAGTTATTGAACGGTGCTGCTGGAAATTAACCTTGTGGAACGGGAATGTGTCTGCAAATTCAAATGGATACTACAGTACAAAAATACCTTAACCCTTTCCGACTTGTAGATGCATTTGCAGCAGACAACTATTGAAAACAATGTGGAAAAAGGATAAATTGCTAATAATGAGCCATTTCTCCTTTTGTCAAATTGTTTTCAACTTCCTTCAAGTATTATACTTTCATTTTTCAAATGTTTTGCCTAGATGTTTTCAAAATCGTCTGCTGCTCATTTGTTGTATGTGGGATAGGGTAAAAAACTAATTGGCAAACATTTCAGAGCCAGATCAGACTGCACTGATGCTGTTGCTGATCTGGATATACACTGGTCTTAAATGCCTCATGGTTCATCAGAGCTTTGGTGCGATTTTCACTGTCCAAATCCTTATGTGACACTCTTACCCTACATTGTGTGTACTCCAAAGAATCATCTCAGTGAGACTATTCTTTGTAGTACCCACAACATAGCGTTTAGCAAGATATTGGTTGGAAAATACCGGCTTACCCCTACTTGTAAATCTAGAGCTCTGGTTGGTCTTCAGAGCTCTACTCAGTTGATCTATTTCCCCTTGTATATCCTCACGGAGCTGGTCTGGTCAATCTGAAACTCCGGTGCAAAACACTTATTTGAAACTATTTACGATATGGAGAAATTATTCAAATCAAGCAATCTCTATCCGACTCTTTTCAACTTGATTGATTGATTGATTGGGGTTTAACACCATTTTCAACAATTTTTCAGTCGTATACCAACTGTCATTTCACCTCCTTGTGTGTTTCCTGGCTTTCTCACAACAGTCCTCCACATGACAATCTTTCCAAGCAACTGGCTGCTTTTCCTCATAGACTGTTTGGCCTATTTGTGGAAGACGAATGACGCTTGTCAAGGTGACTTTTGTCAAACGTCCGAAAGAATGTTGGCAAAGCTGGGGTTCGAACTCGATTGACTGAATTGACAACTCACATTTATACCGACTGACCTATTAGGGCCCGGCAACTCAGTAAACAAGAACCATGCAATTGCATTCTTCTATGTTTTCTAATCAGACTTCTCTAAAAATAGTAAATACTGTTACTAAACACAACTTTATTTCATAATCATATTACTTTCCAAATCCTTATGTCATGCTAAAGTAGCAATGCAGTGTACACTTTGTTCTGGTTTTAACCCTTTGCCATTTGACCCATGTGCAGGAGACAACTTTTCAAAACACTGGAAAATTGAGAAATCTTTAACTTGTTCTCTTTTTTCCCATTGTTTTATATTCTATTCAATTAATCTATTCAATATATTGTCATTTAAATGCGTAGCTCATGATGTAATAATGAAAAATAAGTATATCAACATCTGAATATCTATTGTGAAGTCTTTCCCACATACAATATGTCTCCAGCAGACAACGTTGGGAACATCTAGCTAAAAAATGTGAAAGGAATGTTTAATTGTTAACCACTTTCCCTCATACGACAATTCTGCCCAGACGACTTTGAACATATTTTGTTAAAATGACTAAACGTGGAAAACATTGTGACAAAAGGAGAAATTGCACGTTTTGTGCAATTTCTTCTTTTGTTACTATTTTTTCAAAAAGCCGTCTGCTGCAGAGGCGTCAGAAAGCGTCTATATGAGGGAAAGGGTTAAGCAGTTCACAATACTGCGTAAAGAAGAGTAACTGCTCAATTTGATAAATTTCTCCTTTTGCCTCAATGTTTCCAAATGTCTGCTGCTGATGTGCTTTTTACTGCTAATGCGTAAAAATGCATCTGCAAGTGGGAAGGGTTAATTAATTAAACATGTAATTGCCATCAATATTAATTGGTGATTTTTATTTCATTTCAGACTGGGAACTTTTTCCTAGAAGGCATAAACTATGACATTCATCCTGCACTAGCTAAGAAGACTGACCGATTTAACAGACTATTTTCTTTAGGCCATCCACATGTCTTGGTTCGTAACGATATTCCGGCTGACTATCTTCAATCTCGAATGAAAAGTGTCAAAGTTGAAGATGGGATACTACCACCTAGCATTGAATTCCCGAAAATATCTGGGGCTCGTCGAGGATTGGATCGAAGGAGTTATGGTATAAATATTAAACTTTAATTTTAAAAAGATCATAGCATTTTGTAAAAGAAAAAATCCAATATGCAGACGACATTCGAAAAAATGATGGCGAAGTTGAAATTGTTCAGAATCGTTATTTATTTTTTCCTTATTTTTCAGAGATATTTTCAACGTTGGCAGAGTCGCATTTCTTGTATGTAGGAAAGGTTTACTGTTTATAAAAGTTCCCTTTGCCACTGCCAGACACATTTTGATGCATATTCAGGAGACAAGACTTGGAAACATTCTGGTAAAAGGAGAAATTATTTCTCCTTTTGCCTCAATTCTTTTAACTCTTTTAACCCTTTCCCTCATGCGACAATTATGCAGAAGACGACTTTGAACGTATTTTGTCAAAAAATAGAAAATCTCCATAATTGATATAATTGGTATCCGTAATTGAATGAATAACCTATGACAAAAAGTGGAAAACATTGGTAAAAGGAGAAATTGCACCTGTTGTGCAATTTCTTCTTTTGTCACTATGTTTTCAAAAAGCCGTCTGCTGCAGAGGCGTCAGAAAGCGTCTATGTGAGGGAAAGGGTTAACAGATATGGATATACACATATTCAAAGCTCTCTGACTTGCTGGTGTCAAGATAAATGTACTTGTAGTACTAGTAAACTACCCAGGAAAACAGTGTGATATGACTGAAAATTAAGAAATGCGACGTAAAGCACCATACAAACAAACCACCATCCGCCAATAGCCAATAGTACAAATCTGTAGCAGACCACTTTGGAAATACCTAGACAAAGATTTGGAAAAAAATCAAACTGGATTTATAAATGAAAGAATAGTCATTTGAGTACAGAGTTGAAAACATTATTTTTACTGTGAATGTGTTAAAAGGAGTCGACATGTGGGAAAGGGTTAATTATACCCTGATACAGACGTGCTATTCCTTACATTTTACGCTTTCTGACACTTTTGCAGCAGACATCTTTTGAAATAAATGTGGCAAAATATGTTAAATGTTTTCTACTCTATTCAATTAGTTCGCTTTCGTTTGCAGATATTTTTGCCAAGAACTATTCAAAGTTGTCCGCAGATTTATTGTATGTTTTAAAGGGTAAAAATACCGCATTGTATCAGATGACTTATCAAAGCATGGCAAAAGACGAAATGGCTCAAAATGAGCAGGTTCGCATTAATACTTGGATCATTTGTAAATAAAGATCAAAGTATTTAATGGAGTTGAAATGTCTATGAAAATAGGTGAAATTGCTGCATTTAAGCAATTAGTCTTTTTGTAGCGATGCGAGCTGTCAACCCAGGGGTTGCGAGTTTGAATCCCAGCTCGGCCAACATTCTTTCCGACGTTTAATAAAAGTCACTGTGACAATGGGCTAACAGTATGTGGAAAAGCGGCCAGTTGCTTGGAAAGTATGTTGTGTTGAGTACTAGTTGAGTACTGGTGTGAGACAGCTAGGAAACGCATGAGTATGTAAACTGGCCACCGTGATATGACTGAAACTTGTTGAAAATGACATAAAGCCCCAATCAATTAATTATACTGTATCTTGGTTTTTATTATTTACAGGGAAAAAACCTACAAGGGGACTTACTAAGGCTCTACTGAACGAATGGAAGAAGGTAAGACTTTTGCACGATAATTCAATCAGAAATGATGAGGGAATTAATCCAAGGATTGCGAGTTCAAATCTCAATGATTTCCCATGTAATTAGTCTTAGTCTAAGTCTAAATGGGAATGTAACCAAGTGCGGGAAAAGAACTTGTGCAAAAGAACTTATATATTAATATTAATATTTATCAAGAATTCCATTTAAATAGTTTTTGTTTGTATATTTTGTTTAACCTTTGCCTTGGTAAGATGACGCATATATATCATGTGTCCATGCACCATCGTCTGTCCATCACCGACTCATATTTACAAAGAAATATGTTTTATTTTTGTTTACAGATGCTGCAAACGGTTAGGAAAAGCTTGGGAGGGCAAAAGACTGATTACTTTGTGGAAACTTTTGTTCTCATCGATCCTGCTCTCTGGGAAGAGTATGTACCAAACCTTTCTTTCCTACATGTAAATCTGCAGTAGATGATTTCAATATTTGTTTTGAGAAAATATGGAAAATCTTTTTAAATGAAAGCGCAGTGGAATCTTCATGAGTCGAAAGGGACCGGTCAATTACTTACCAACATGCTTGAGTGGTATGTTGATGTGTGCAAAATGTATTTATGCTTTCATTTGCGAAGAATCCTTCAGAAGTTGTCTGCAGCAGATTTATTGTATGTGTTAGTTAAAGGGTTAAAATAATGCATTGTACCAGATGTAATCTAAACATTATGGCAAAAGATGAAATTGCTCAAAATGAGCAAGAACCAATTGATACTTGAATATCTGTAAATGAAGATGAAAGTAAAGTTGAAAGAACTTTGAGAACATTCATTTGAACCGTTCCTCGAGAAAACCAACAGTGTGGTATCTGCGTAATGTATTTACCCGGATCAGCATGCGTCTAAGGGGGGTAATGGAATAGAATAATGATTCCTGAAACAGAAAATCAACAGGAGGCGAAAAGTGTCTGCCCGGTTTAGCCTGTGGGGCATGCTTAAGCTGATCTGGGTCGATACTTTACTACGCAGAGTCCACAATGTTCGTTTTCTCACGCGATGTCTCATTTATGTATTTTCAACTTCGTCATCCCTTTCCAACTTTTTAAATCATTTTCGATGCATCTGTAATAGACAACTTATGAAAATAGTCTGGCAAAAGGAGAAATTGCTCACCATTCGCCACAATGTTTTTTAACTTTATTAAATATTTATACTTTCAATTCAAGAGATTATTCATACCTTTGCAAATATATGTTCAAAGTTGTCGCCTGCAGATGTGTATGTGGGCGACAAAGTTAAACTTTAACTGTTTTCTATGAAAACTATACCAGTGACGTAAGCAAATAAAGATCACGGCACGGCAGCAGTTCTGGTTGCTTTTCTGAACAACCCTAACTGCTTCTATGCTGATTTCCACAGGCGGATCCACTCCAGCAATTGGCTGGAGTTAAATGAATGATCACGTGTTCCGAGTTATAGCGAGACCACGGTATCATTATAGCATTGCATGGTAGAAAACATTGGGACTAAAGTCATCTGCTGCAGATGCATCAGAATTCATCTTCTAATGAGAAATATATCCATTCAGAGCTAGATAAGGGGCGTTTTGCATGTTCTAAAATCCTTATTTGACCCTTTCACCCTATGTGAGACTATTCTTGTGAATACCCACAACATAGGGCTAGCTTTGATAATAAGAGAAATTGTGGGGAAAAAAAGCTGAATACCCCTCCTTATCTGGACCTGTCAATTTGTGTATCAATTCTTTACATTACTAAATACATGTACATCTGACCCCTTTCTATTAAACCATTTAAAACAAGAAATATCTTTAAAAAAGATAAACGTCGATCGATATGAGAAAACACTAAGAAATGGAACATTCGCATATGATACAGAAAACAATAAAGTTAAATATGTAATATTTGGTTTATAAATGTTTTAGTTCATATATATACTTTGGTTTTGATATGAGAGAGAAGTAAAAAGAAGCTTGCTCTTGCCGGGAAGCGAACTACAGACCTTTCACTTGACAATCCATGTCAACATCCATTACACTAGCGCTATGTCGCTTTAAATTCGTTCAAGGCCGAGAATTAATCACATGACTGGAGATTACGCGAGGCTCCCAAGAGGTGTATTATGTAACAGTTATAAGTTTCAATTGACGATAAATAACTGAAAACTTATCATGTTTAAAAAATAATTAATATTTTACTCTTAAATATTATATTTCATACGTTTTCAATCATTTTTTTCACTGAAATTTATTTCTTAAGGAAAACAATTAAAGTTTAGTATGCAGAACATTTCATTTTAAAACTTCACCTTATTGGTGCCTCTCTAAGGATCGCCAACTTAACTACGAACCACTCAAAACGTTTCATTTCCTTTATTTCTTCGACATTATTCATTAAATACAACATTTGATTGGTCTACAATCTAGATCATTTGTTTAACATCTAAGTCAAAACTGAGGTTATACGTCTATCGACGAAAAAAATGCTTTTTGGAAACTGAATTTGTATATGACTGAAATTGAGCAAATTGCAATTAGTCATGAAATTAAAAATGTTTAAGCTGTGTTTACAGTCCAAAACAAAGCATGTATTTTTTATCATGCAATGAAACATTTCTTGATAAAGTCCAACATAAATACCATTACGTGAGCTAAAATAACTAATTTTAGACTCTCGTCTGTTTTGTTCTACAAGATTAGTAGACAGTGTAAAAATTCAGACAATTTCTTTTATAATTATCTGTTTGGTTCGACTTGTAAAACATTAATTAACCCCTTCCACCATACAGACAATATCTGATGCCTCTGCAACAGACAACTTATGAAACATTTTCGTAATTTATCCATTTTGCACTTTGTTTATAGCTCTTTTATATACATGTACGTTTAGAGATTTTCCATATTTGCCTAGATGTTTTTGAAAAAAATTGAGTTCAAAAAGTGGTTGCAAAAGTAGATATTGCTGTCAAAACAGTTTCAAAAGTAGATATTGGCCCATTGTTTCGAATAGTAGTCTGCGTCAGATGCCTCGTAAGTTAGTATGCATGTGAGGAAGTGTTAATTCTTTCCCACATACAGCAAATATACAGCAGACGACTTTGAACAAATATAGGTAGAAACATGAAAATCTCCATATATGAGTTTAATTTTTAAATAAGAGTTAAAAACATCTTGACAAAAGGAGAAATTGCTCATAATGTCGTCTGCTGCAGATTCATCTGTAAGCGTCTACATGTGTGAAAGTATTATAGGACTGAAGCCACTGCCCATAAATATCCAGTAGTTCTTCACTCATGATTTTTTTTCCACAGGCACTATGCCAGAGTTGCAGCTACAAACCCACCAAATGTAGAAATTGCCACGGAAGAAAGAATTCGCGAATATTTCTCTCATATCATGAATGGAGTGAGTTTCATCTCTTTAACCCTTTCCCGCATATAGACACTATTTTAACTCGCATGTATCCGACGATTTTTGAAAACATTGTGGCAAAAGGAGAAATAACACTTAATACAAAATGTTTTCAACTCTTTACAATCACTACTTTCATTACTAGATACTTTTCATATATTTTTTTACTTTATGTTTTCGAAGTAGGCGTCTGCTGCAGATTTGTTGTTTACAGGAACTGTTTATCTAATATAATGTTGAAGTCATCTTCCATGCAGCAAATGTCTTGAGGAATACAATGTATTATTCAACACAATTGACCTGATCCTGTCCTTTCTGCAAAGCTATATAGTTTATCATAATTATAATGTTATTTCTCCCCAGCAAAATACTTTGGAAACATCTATGCAGAAATATATGGACAATTACTATAAAGAGGATATAATAACTGTCTGATTCATTAGAGTTAAAAAAAATTGTGTCACAATATCTTTTAAAGTCTTTTGCTGCAGATGTGTCAAAATGCATGCATGTACAAATGGGAAAACGTTTATCTTTTTAACATATACTTTGCCATGTGTGTTGTCATAAAATCGAACATATATTCATTGTAATAATAAGTCTCACAGGTTATGTCTCGGGTGGTTATTGTCGCTTCATGAAAATTGTTACAGAGCTCTAAATAAGGGGGGCGTTTTGCATGTTCTAAACCCCTTATTTGATCTGCAAATTTGATCTCTAAAAACTGCGAGATGATTCTTTTGAGTACCAACAACTTGGGTTTGAATGAGTGCTAAGAGAGATATCGTGGAAGCCAAACCTGTTGACCCTTATCTTGTCCTCTGTTGTTTTAACATTTTCCCTCATATAGACGCTTTCTGACGCCTCTGCAGCAGACGGCTTTTTGAAAACATAGTGACAAAAGAAGAAATTTCACAAAACGTGCAATTTCTCCTTTTACCACAATGTTTCCACTTTTTGTCATAGGTTATCAATTCAATTATGTTTTGACAAAATACGTTAAAAGTCGTCTGCTGCAGAATTGTCGTATGAGGGAAAGGGTTAATGCTTTACAAAAAGTAGTTCCATCATATCAAAGCATTTTTCTCCCATTATGTTTATCTTGAAACCAGTTTTCTGCTGTTACATTGGTCATTCTATTCCCAAAGCCCAAAGTATCAAGGAAGGAAACCAATTTTTACTTTTCATTTATTTCTACAGGTTGATCTAAGATATTCGGCCATTGAAGACCCGCAGATGAGAATCTCTGTAATTTTGTCTGGCTTCCTGATTCTCAAGGTAACGAGACCTTTTACTTAACCCTTTACCACATACAGTAAATCTGCAGCAGACGACTTTTAAAACATACCCGAACAAGTTTGGAAACTCCCTTTAAATGCAAGTACAATAATTGAATAGAGTTGGTGACAAAAGGAGACATTTTTTGTTTTGGGCACTTCAGCATGAGTTGCAACTGAAACTTTCTCAAAGAGAATCGGCAGCAGATAACTTTTAGAACATCAGTCAGTGCAAAAATGTCTCTAAATGAGAGAATAATGTTGGACTTGAGTAGAAAACATTGTGAGAAATGGAAGAAAATGCTGATCAAAACCTTCACTGTTCAGAAATGCAAAATTGTTCCTTTGAAAATAAATGTGGAAAATCCCTATACATGTATTAAATCAAAATACAATCATGTAATAGAGTTAAGCTTTTTGAAAAACATAGTGACAAAAGAAGAAATTGCACAAAACGTGCAATTTCTCCTTTTGCCACAATGTTTTCCACTTTTTGTCATAAGTTATCCATGTAATTATGGAGATTTTCTATGTTTTGACAAAATACGTTCAAAGTCGTCTGCTGCAGAATTGTCGTATGAGGGAAAATGTTAAGAACATTATGGAAAAACGAGACGTTGCTCAATATGAGAAATTTCTCCTTTAGCCACAAAGTTTTAAGTCGTCTGCTATAGATGTGTCTTATGCTTCAGAAAGGGTTAACCCTTTCTGATGCCTCTGCAGCATACAATTTTGGAAAACATTGTGGCAAATCTATTAAAATGTTATTTAAAGAGAAATTCCATATTTGTGCGTAGATATTTAAAAAGTCGTCTGCTGCAAATAGGTTGTATGTGTGAAATTTTTAATCTTTCAACTTACAGAATAGAAGTGAAGATAACCCTTACCCTCCTTCCAAACTGATAAACATCGAGGGAGTAGAGCATGCAGACGCCAAGTTGTATATAGAAGGAGTACAGACTTGGGTGCAAAAACATGTCAGTCAAGTAAACGCGGACCATGTATTTCTCTTCACTGGGTAAGTTGTTATTTTTTAACCCTTTCCCACATACAGACAAATCTGCGGAAGACGACTTTAAGAACATAGTGACAAAAACCTGAAAAAAATCCAAAAAAGATAGCTTAATTGTTAAATAAAGTTGAAAACATTGTGGCCAAATGTAAAAATTAGCGTTTTCAATTTTGGCCACCGATTCAAAAATTATTCCCTCATTTATAGAAAGTTTTGTTGAAAAGGCTTAACCCTCTTTCCCACATACAACAAATCTGCAACAGATGACTTGACAACATCTCAACGAAAATTTGGAAGTTCTCTAAACGAAGTGTTATCATTTAATCAAGTTGAAAACATTGTGGCAAAAGAAGAAATTCGCAAAGGCTCGAGGCAGATCATCTTAGTCAACTTGATTTTTAAGTAATAATACATAAACAAGTCATGAAATATCGTATTTAACTCCTTTTTATACGCCCGTTTTGAAAAAACGGATCGTATTATAGTTTTACCTGCGGCGTACGGGCGGGCGGCGTCCAGCGTCCAGTATGTTGTCAGCTCAATAACTTTAGAAGCCTTTGTCCAATCATCACCAAATTTAGTCAGAATGTGTATTGGGATAATATCTCGGACAAGTTCGATAACTAGCTATATCGCTTTAGTCAATCAAGAGTTATTGCCCTTTAATTATAGAAATGACCCAAAATTGGTCTTGTCAGCTCAATAACTTTAGAAGCCTTTGTCAAATGATCACCAAATTTAGTCAGAATGTGTATTGGTCTAATATCTGGGACAAGTTTGATAACTAGCCATATCATTTTAGGCAATCAAGAGTTATTGCCCTGTTATTATAGAAATTACCCAAAATTGGTCTTGTCAGCTCAATAACTTTAGAAGCCTTTGTCAAATGATCACCAAATTTAGTCAGAATGTGTATTGGGCTAATATCTCGGACAAGTTTGATAACTAGCCATATCATTTTAGGCAATCAAGAGTTATTGCCCTGTTATTATAGAAATTACCCAAAATTGGTCTTGTCAGCTCAATAACTTTAGAAGCCTTTGTCAAATGATCACCAGATTTTGTCAGAATGTGTATTGGGCTAATATCTCGGACAAGTTTGATAACTAGCCATATCGCTTTAGTCAATCAAGAGTTATTGCCCTTCAATTATAGAAATTACCTAAAATTGGTCTTGTCAGCTCAATAATTTAGGAGCCTTTGTCCAATCATCACCAAATTTGGTCAGAATGTGTATTGGCATAATATCTCGGATAATTTTGATAACTAGCCATATCGCTTTAGTCAATCGAGAGTTATCCCTCTTTAATTATAGAAATTACCTAAAATTGGTCTCGTCAGCTCAATAACTTTGGGAGCTTTTGTCCAATCATCACCAAATTTAGTCGATAACTAGCCATATTGCTCTAGTCGATAGAGAGTTATTGCCCTTTAATTATAGAAATTACCTAAAATTGGTCTTGTCAGCTAAATAACTTGTGAAGCCTTTATCCGATCATCACCAAATTTAGACAATATGTTTATGGGCAGAATATCTTGGTTACGTTTGATAACTTACAACGTTATCTTAGTCTCTACACAATTATGTCCCTCGAAATGGCCAAAACTGTACTAACAGTGTCCACTCTCTAGTTTTGGCTGACGTACAACCAATTACCACTATACTTGGTCTCAAAAAACAGGACGGGCGTATTTTGTGACATTTGGCGCTCTTGTTTACAACTTTATTTAATATTGTTCTTTCATTTATAGTTTTCATATTTGTGGATAAATGTTTATACAATGACGTCTGCTGCAGATGTGTTGTATATGGGAAAGGCTTACTCTTTTCTCTTCATTTTGAAGCTGATGACTCTTTCAATTTATTATGAAGTCGAATGACATAAATTTAACATGATGTTTTTCTTGTTTTCACAGCTATGAGTTTTACGATGCTGAAAGCCAAGCCCCTTCGGACGCAGTTGGTATATATTCTACTGTTATCTCTACCAGCATATATCCCTTTCCCCACTCATTTGATACATCTGCAGCAGACGACTTTTAAATGCGTTGTGCATAATTAAACATCTCCTTTTGCAACAATGTTTTCATAGGTGTACAGATGCAGATATTTTTATGTTTAAAAGAGAAGTGCAAAATATCTGAAAGGATATTGCCGTAAAAAAAGAGTGCTTTTGGAACAGCACTTGTCAAGTAAAATGATGCCTATTCAGCAGGCAACTTTTGAAAACATTGTGACAAAAGGACAATTACTCAAATGACCAATTTCTCCTTTAGCCACAATGTATTCAACTCTGAAAAATCTTCTGTCCAAAAGTACTGGTTTGATTTGAAAATAATTTGTCAAGATTGTTGAAATTATTGTGATCCGTTTAAAAACCAGGCCACCAGGGGACTGGCTTGTTTTCGTAATATGTACAATATATAGTGGAAACTGTAGGACCACCTATGGAAAGGCAACATTTTGGTCTTTGTTCACAGGTGATCTTTAATTGCAGGGTCATTTATGCAGTAAATGAGTCATTGGGAAAATAAAAATGTGGTGGCTATAGACATGGTAATCTTTTCATCCCTGTGCAAAACGCCCACAATTTTCAGATGCCTTTGAAAACATGTCGTCAGAAATATGGAAAATCTCAAACAAAATTGAATACGTGAATTAAGTTGAAAAAAGGGTGTGGTAAAAGGAGAAATTTATTATCATGAGCAATATACCCTTTTGTCACATGTTTTTTAGGTAGTTAAATTGTTTTAAATATTAGGCAAGAAGGAAACGTGGCTTGTTGGGAGCAATCTCCTTCTAGTACAACTTTTTTCCAAGTTTCATATAACGTGTCGGTCAAAACACCCTTTAAAATATTATATCATGGGATATATTCAAATCTACCTTACAATGTAGCTATCAGTTAACCCTTTCCCAAATACAACAAATCTGCAGCGTACGACCCTGAAAACGGTGACAAACCTGAAAAATCTCTATAAAAAATGGCTTAATTGTTAAATCAATTTAAAACCATTGGGGCCCAAGGAGAAGAACAATTTCACCTTTGTCCACAGTGTTTCCAAAAGTGGCCTGCTGCTATTGCGTCAATATGAATCTGCAGATTGGAAAGGGTTAAACGGTTATTTGATTTGGGGGATTTTCTTCTCTTTGACCTATTCATCACCTGGTTCACTGCACAGGAAAACAGGTGGACAAAAGTACCATCGTAAATGTATATATAACCCAGTATTTCTATGTACGCCAACCCACACACATCCATATAGGTTCTGTGACCTCCATGACAACCTAACCTAGCTGTCAGTTCAGCTGGCAGAATGGTGTATCTACCAGTATGTGGTCAATTGGTTATTCAAAAATACTTTTTTGCAGGTGTTGTAATAATCAAAAATACTTTTTTTGCAGGTGTGGCCTATCTAAGCGCAATTTGCAGTAATTTTAGAACATCAATAAATGAGGAGCATGGTCACGATTACTGGATAATGACTAGCGTTGCAGCTCACGAGCTTGCACACAAGTAAATCTTAATTTTTGTATTAACCTTTTCCCACAAACAACAATTCTGCAACAGCCAGCTTTGAAACCATATACACAAAGATAAGGAAATAAATAAATATTCTATATATGAATGTTTAACTATAGCATAGAGTGGACATCATTCTGGCAAAAAGGAGATTGTCCATTATTAGCAATTTTTATTGACCAATAGTTAAGAGATTTACCATATTTAAACCCACATTCTAATAAAGTCATCTGCTGCAGATTGACCCTTTCCCTCATATAGACGCTTTCTGACGCCTCTGCAGAAGACGGCTTTTTGAAAACATAGTAAAAAAGAATTTGCACAAAACGTGCAATTTCTCCTTTTGCCACAATGTTTTCCCCTTTTTGTCATAGCTTATCCATTCAATTATGGAGATTTTCTATGTTTTGACAAAATACGTTCAAAGTCGTCTGCTTCAGAATTTTCGTATGAGGGAAAGGGTTAAAGGGTTATTCACATATTTAAGAGCAGCTGCACTCAGTTGCTGTTACTTTACGTTTAGCCTATTGAGCCCCGGTAGTTGGAAAGGTGGCTGTCAGTCCAGGGGTTGCGAGTTTGAATCCCATCTTGGCCAATATTCCTTCTGTTGTTTGACAAGTCTTATTCTGTTTTCCACTAATTATAGGCTACATGGAAAAGCAACCAGTTGCTTAGAAAGACTGTTGTGTGGAGTACAGGTTTTTAACTCAACCAACATTACTTAGCGCCTAGTAATACTAAGTAAAGGCATATTTCATCATTTTAGTTTTCCTTGAAAAATATTGTAAATATTTATGTCAACTAGTCATTTACTTAATTGCATTCCACCATTCATGTTTACAACAAATTCGGAAAACAAAAATGATGAAATATTCTTTTAAGTATAAGTATATCTTGGCCCTTATTAAGGTTGGTGGAATTGGACCCTGTTATGAGAAAGACGGGAAACACATGTAGATCAATTTACCTCCATGACATGACTGAAAAATGGTTGAAAACCCGAGTTAAACCCCAATAAAATACTTTCAGCATATAAAAGAGAAAGGGGAACATTTTATTAAATTTGTGGAAGGATATGTACAAGTCAATACAATGTTGGAAGAGGAGGAACTGCAAATATTAGGAAAGCATCATAACTTTTAATTCTCCCTTTGTAGGTCACCAGAGCAAGGTGTCACCTAAAATGATCTGTGTCCATCGGTGTGGGTTATGCGTCGGTAGCAATTTTATTAGTTTAAGCAACGACTCCTTTTAAACAATTGAAACAAAAAATCACAGGAATATTGTTGTGTGTGCTCCTCTTCAAATGTATTCAGGAATCTGCTGTGGTCGAGTGGTTACCGTCGGAGATTTCGAAACCGGGTGTCCTGGGTTCGATCCCCAGTTGCGGCACTACGGTCATGGTGGAGTGCCCTTGGACAAGGCACATTTTCTAGCCTAGTACTGGTTTGTTTACCAAGGGATCATGAATAATTAAATTTAATTGCATGCTAAATGAACTTAGCTGTCGATGCGCCATAAAACAATATACATTCATTCATTCAAATGTGTTCAAAGAGTTACATTCTATAAATAGCTCTAGTTGCTGGAATATCAGCCAGGTGTAAATGCCGAAATTAACTATTATTCTTGTGAAAATGCTGGTCTGATTTCAAGATAACTTGTTAAGAATTGTTCCTTAAGATATCATTCACAACAAAATGTTTAAAGCCATTTTTATTGGTTTAATAATTATATCAACATTCTTTTGACAGCTTGGGTGCAGATCATGATAGCAATGAGAGTCCTGGCTGTATTACAACAGATGAAACTGCTTACATTATGTCCCCCTATGTGCCGTCTGCAAACAACCCAGACAGTTACAGCATCAATCCATACAGGTTCTCGCAGTGCTCCATTGATGCCATGAAGTCAAATTTTCAGAACTTGGAAAGTGAAAAGTATGCATCTTTGAAAGTCATAAAGATAAGGGAGAAGTAAACTGTGGCATTACATTATATTATAACTATTAATTACTCAAACTCAACCACATGTTGTTGGTATTGAAAAGAATCGACTTATTGAGTACCCAAAACATTTGAGTTTGGAAGACAAATAAACCCTTTTGTACATGCATAAAGTCAGCAGCAAATGTCTTTGAAAACATGTAGGCAAAAATATGGAAATTATCTTTAAAGGGAAGTTTATTTTACTGATTAAAGAGCTGAAAACATAGTTGCAAGAGGTAAATTGCTCATTAAAGCGGATGGGACATTGGTTATGCCATATTTAAAGTATAGTTAGATGGAATTTATGAAAACTGGAAATGTTAACCACCATTGAAAAATGTTGGATGCCAGATTTCACTAAGAATGCCTCAAAACACTAAAGTTATATCCGATTGAACTTATATTGTATGTGTAATGGACTAATGGTATATCATTAAAAGGATTTGGGAAGGAAAATCAGAAAATTCATTACCATCAAGTAGATTTGTTTGAAACTGAGTCAAGTTGTGTCAGAAACTGTCATTATCGAATTGATCAATGTCGAGGCACCCTATTTAGTCCACACATTTTAAAATGTATTTTTTTAGTAACTCATATACCAAAGAGGTCCAAGCACTTATACAATTTCTTTTGGTAAGGGATCTCAACGCCAACAAATTAACTTGTTCCACAATGTTTTTTCAAAAGTCGTCTGCTTGAAACGCGTTGAAATTGGTCTGCAAGTGGGAAAGTTGTTTAATATGAAACCCATCATACACTTTTTCATCTTTCCTTAAAACCGCTTTGTTTATGTTTCAGTCAAAATTGCCTACTTGATGAAGGAAACTATTTCAATGAGACTGCCTATAACATCCACATAACAAAGTTACCAGGTGAAATATATCCACTAAACGTTCAGTGTGTACTGTTATTGGGAGACGGTTCTGAACCATGCTCGGTAATATATATATTATACATTTCCCTCATACAGACGCTTTCCAATGCCCCTATAGTGTGTACTGTTGACCTTTTCCCACATACAGCAAATATGCAGTAGACGACTCCGAAAACCTATTATACACAAACGTGAAAAATCTCCATAAATGAGTTTAATTAATAAAAAGAGTAGAAATTGCTAATTTTGAGCAATTTCTTCATTTGTCACAATGTTTTCAAAAGACGTCTTCTTCAGAGGCATCAAAAAGCGTCGGTTAAGAACGAAATGCTTTGTGAGATACTGTGATCACTTGCCATCTGGGACAAATTTTACTAAAATTTATATTCTTCATTTCTTTCAAGAATGTAACCGATGAGGGGATTTGTGCACGCCTTTTATGTTCAATACCTGATGACCCTAACAGTTGCAGACCCTTTGTAGCAGCTCAGGGGACTGCTTGTGGTGAACCTGGAAATAACAAGGTATTTCACACATTCAAATGCATTTTGATACATCTGCATCTTTTTATTGTGTTTCACGCCACTTTCAACATTTCTTCAGTCAAACAAATGTTTCCTGTGTAAGTTACCAGTACTACTGGCCCAAAAATATATACAAAATAAATACAGAATAGCATTTGTTGTGCTATTGTTCATCTGTCTGAACTTCTACCATGTTTCAACCTTCCTTTTTCTGCATTTGAAGCTCTCCTGAGTATGACGCCTTTGGGTCACATGGAGTAAAAAAAGACAAGTCACAAGGTCATATTTCAGATAAGACTGACCACTCTAAAAGCCGCATTTTTCATCCCAATATTCATGAAAGTTCATTAATGTGGGAAAGGGTTAAAGTTATTCATTTTACATCAATTGCGGAACAAGCTTTAAGCTTGTATTGATTACATTTGATGTCTGCTTCCTGAAGACATAATCAGTACTCGCGCTGTTTGCGTAGAAAATTCCCAAAGGCAGAAACCGCTCACGGGATTCGAGCCCGGGACCTTTGGTACGAGAGACGGATGCTCTTGAGTGTCAGGATAAGACCTGTAGTAGTGGTTAATTACAAAGGAAATGCGGTGATACAACTGATAGTGTTTAAATGGCGTAAAACAACATTCAAACAGACAAATCTAAGTCATCAAGTTTAAAACTGGGTCACTTTGTACAGTTAAAAAAAAAAAAGTGAATTCTCTTAAGAGGTAAGTTTCCGTCCGAGTTTAAGCCAATATTCACATGAGATTTATTTTTAACTAGCATACATGGTGTCAAAAATTAGGTCAATTAAACAACTTTCGTACCCCAATTTTCATCTAATAATTATGATTGCTCAAAAGAAAATTCAGCATCAATTTAAATCCCAGTTACAAGGGGTCAAAAGATTAAACATCTTTAGTATTAAGAGCATTATGCATCATTACGACTTTTGAAAACATTGTGGCCAAATGTGAAATTGCTCATGAGCAATTTCTTCTTTGGCGACAATGTTTTCAACTCTATTTAATAGTAAAACTCTGATTTATCGAGATTTTTCATGTTTTTGTCAATAAGTTTTGAAAGTTGTCTGCGCTGCACGTTTGTTGTATGTGGGAAAGGGTTAAGTGGTCTACTGCAGATGCTTCAACATGTGTATGCTGGTCGAAAAGGGATTAAATAAATATTGCCACTTACAGTGTGTAACTGCCAGTTGACATTCAAATAGTTTGTGCTTTTTATTATGGTTATGTCAAGCTCTCATTGTGCTTTTCATTTTTTTTTTCCAGTGGTGTTTTGAGGGACTTTGTCAATCAAAAAAAGTAACAGGTAAGAAAACTTAATAACATGTAATGTGTATTAGCTCACCTACCTGTGCTGTTGTGATGGCTTAATGTACGTCATCAACATTTTGTTTAAATGACATCTAGTTCTAAACGGCTCTTTAGATTTTGACTAAACTTGGTAGGAATGAGCATTGGTTAGAAATCTTTTGACAATGAAAAAACTTAAAAAATCTTTGGAAATCTTGTCTGAAACAGAAAGGCCTAGAGCTTTGATAGTTTGTGTGTAGCATTGTCTAGTGGTCCTCTACCAAGATTGTTTAAGTAATGCCCCTGTTCACAAAATTGGCCTGCCCAGGAGGTCAATTATTTTACATAGAGATATATTGGGGAGAAACTTTGAAAATCTTCTTGTTTAAAACTGAAAGGCCTATAGCTTAGATGTAAAATAACCGGTAATCATGTATGGACGAGAAACATCTTGATTAAGTCCAAATAAAAGTTGTGTTCTGTTCTGTGTTCTGTAAAGTGTGTAGCATTGGCTAGTAATCGTCTACCAAGATTTTTCAAATTATGCCACAGGGCACAAAATTGACCCCAGAGGTCACCTGTTTTTCATAGAGATATATAGGGGACATTTTTTGAAAATCTTGTCTGAAACCGAAATATCTAGTGCTTAGATATTTGGTGAGTAGCATTTGTAGCCAAATTATGCCCCTTGGTCCAAAATTTTCCCCGCTCTAGAGGTCACCTGTTTTACCTAGAGATATTTAGGGAAACATAGTGTTCAAGCCATGTTAGTTGGTAAAAAACCACATATCTCTATAAATGTCAGATGAACAATTTCAACAATCTAGAAAACTGAAATATTGATATTGATAAAGAGTTTAAAACATTGGAATAAAAGGTTTTGAGCAAAATCTCCTTTTATTGCAATGTTTTCAAAAGTCATGTTCAATGGCAGGTGTCAAATGTCGTCTGTGTGAAGTAATGGGTTAAGCCCATCTCAAGGCTAGAAACCAATAACAATAAATACCTGTCTTTCTTTCAATTGGGTTGCAACGAAGTTTAAGCATGAGTCTCTAACATTAAACAGAATTATCCCTTGCCTACATACAAAAAACCTACAGTAGACTATTAAACAAACTTTAAGAGTAAGACATTTTGACAAAAGGAGAAATGGGTCATCATGAGCAATCTCCTTTTGCCATACTATTTTATGATAAGTTATCAGCTGCAAATTCGTCAAAATGTGTCTGCAAGCAGGAAAGGCTTAATAATCACTCTGTTTGAAAACATGTCGATGACAAAATGTCTAAAATATTTACAAATTAACAAAATTGAAATGGTCATTGTGATAGGAACACTTTGCTCAAATGGTGATGTTTAACCCTTTCCCACATACATCAAACTTGCAGCAGACTACTTTGAAAGCATGTTGTCCAAAGAAAAGAAAACCTCTATAAATGAAGGTTTGATTAATGATTAATGCTCGATTTTGAGCAATTTTTCCTTTTGCGACAATGTTTCCAAAAGGTATCTGCTGCAGAGGCGTCAGAAAACATCTATATGAGGGAAAGGGTTAAATAGCAGCTCTGAAAGGATTCATGTTTACTCTTTCCTACATCTTTGAAAACATCTTGACAATGAATGAATTTGTTTAATCGAATTGAAATTGTATGAGCAATATCTCTTTTCCCACAACATTTTCAAAATGTGTCTTCATGTGGGAAAGGCTTATTACATATTAAGCTCTGTACATTATTCAGCAAGTCTGAAAGATCAAATTTAACCCTTTCCTGTGCACAAAACATCTGCAGCAGACGACTTTGAAAACATATAGGCATAATTATGGAATATCTCTGCTAGGGAAATTTTAATTATTGAATAAAGTTGAACTCATTTTAGCAAAAGGAGAAATTGCTCATGAGAAATTTGACCTTTTGTCACAATGTTTTCAAAAGTCGTCTGCTGCAGCGTTATCAGAAAGTGTATGTATGTGGGAAAGGGCTTAAAGTTCAGTTTGGATAACAAGCTTTCAAATTCCCTGTAATATAGAAAAGTGATATTTAGGATCGTTTTACTATTTCAAACAGAGACACCTAGCATAACCCCAGAAGTAACAACCATGAAACCAACCCCAGAAGTAACAACCATGAAACCAACCCCAGAAGCAACAACCATGAAATCAACCCCAGAAGCAACATCCCCAACATCATCATATACAGAAACTACCAATAAAGGTATGTTATGGCAATTTAATTACCATTTCCCCAAAACATTTTTGCATCGGACAAATTTAAAAAACATCTACTCAAAAATACAGAAAATCTCTATTAGTGAAGGTTTGATTACTGAAAAAAGTTTGAAAGTATTTTGGCAAAAGGAAAAAATTGCTCATCATGAGCAATTTTACCTTTTGCCACTCTGTTTTCAAAAGTCGTCTGCTGCAGATGCGTCTAAGTGGGAAAGGGCTAATTACCATTTACAAAAAAAGATTTTTTTTTTTTTGCAGCACTCTCATTTAAAACATGTCTATTGGTGAAAGTATTGCTATTCAATAGTGATGAAAACATTGTGATAAAAGTAGAGGAAGCTCATCGATGGTCATACGCACCTGGTTCTTTTACCACATTTCTACTTCAAGTTTTTCTGTATGGTGTGGCATGTGAGAAAGGGTTAAAACCAAGTCGCACCAAAACCTACATTTTGAACCTCACAGGTTTTGACAATGAGGATGATGTAAAGAGTTGCCCTTTCCCACTTTCAAACGCAATCTGACGCTTCTGCAGTGGACAACTTTAAAAAACATTGTGATCCAATGAAAATTGCTCAAATTATGCAAAATCTCCTTTTGCCACAATATTTTTATAAGTCTTATTCAATTATGACATTTTGATTTAAAGAGTTTCCATATTTTTGCACAGACGTTTTCAAAGTCGATCTGCTTTAGATGTGTTGTATGTGGGAAATAGGTTAAATTGCAAAATTGAACAGTCACACTCTTGCTCACAGAAACGTCGTTGATGGTTTTGTGACTAGATAGCAAACGATGGTGATCCTGATCTTACTAGACTGAAGTCTTTCTATGTGGTATAATGAATACCAGGCGTCCCAATAGAAAACCAACAGTGTCGACTCTGCGTTAAGTATCGACCCTGATCAGCCTAGGCATGCCGCGCAGGCTAACCCGGGCATACACTTTTCGCCTCCTATGGATTTTCTGTTTCAGGAGTCATTACTCTATACCTCTATGCCTCTTAGCCTGAATAAATCTGCCTAGATTAGCCTGCGCGGAATGTGCAAGCTGATCGTGGATGATACATTGCGCAGAGTCCATAATGCTGGTTTTCTCGTGGAATGGCTCATATATGAACACTGAACAGTATAGGTTTTGATTAGACTGGGCAAAGATGCACTGGCTGATTTGGATCTTCATTGTTCAGAAAAGTCAACATGTACCTTTTCTCATGCACTGACTCAAATAATATATAACTATCCACCTAACAGATCAGGGGCAGTGTAAAGATACAGGATACGATGGTGTAAGTTGCAGTGAAATAGAGGACTATTATAATGATGACGGCTATGAATCCTTTTGCGACACCTATGGAAGTGAATGCTGTGAGACTTGTCGCGAAAAGGGAAATAACAATGATGATCAAGGAAACGATAACAACGCAGGAAACGATGATAATCCAGGTATATCATATTGGTTTAGGATTTATCATCCGGGTAACAATAATCATCCAGGTAACAACCATACAGGTAACGATTATCATACAGGTAATTCCTTAAATTGGAAATGCACTCTTCCAAATGGTAAGCTTGACAAAGTCCATTTTGAAAAATCCGCATTGAAAGGGGGTATGTCATGCAATATCATTTAATCTGCAGAAGACCTTAATAATACAGGTATATGCTAAGAGCTTTTTATAGATTAATCATAATTATGATAACATTGTATACTTGTATGGTCTGTTTTTGTCATACTTGTATGGTCTCTGTTTTTGTCATACTTGTATGGTCTCTGTTTTTGTCATACATGTATGGTCTGTTTTGGTCATACTTGTATGGTCTGTTTTTGTCATACTTGTATGGTCTGTTATTGTCATACTTGTATGGTCTCTGTTTTTAGCTCGACTGTTCGAAGAATATGAGAGCTATACTACTCACCCTGCCTGGGCATCGCTGTCCGCGTCCGCGTCACACCTTGGTTAAGGTATTGCATATTAGAACTTAAATACAACATGTATTGCATTGAAACTTTCTACAACCCATACAACTATCACACTTATGTAGAGTATTAATTAAGTAAAATAACTCTATCCTGCATAGTATGCAATTTATGGCCATTTTTTTAAATAGAAATTATGGTTCAAGTTTTATGTGCAACTAAATTAAGAGTCTCTATCTCCGTATTTATGGCCCTTTTTAGCTCGCCTATTCGAAGAAATAGGGGAGCTTATGTAATCACCCCGGCGTTGGCGTCCGCGTTGGTGTCCGCGTACGCGTTGCCAGCTTGGTCAAACCTTTGCGTGCAAGTTCTTTTCTTAGACACTGTATGCTGTTGCTTTGAAACTTCACACACTTATTCAGGGTCATAAGGTGACCTTGTATGTCAAGTCCCATAACTCTGGAATGGATTTTGACTGAATTGTGCCGATTTTAGGACTTAGAATGTTGGTCAAACCTTTGCGTGCAAGGCCTTTTCTAAGACACTGTGTATGCTGTTGCTTATCGTATATAAATAAATTTACAGATTTAAAAGGCCCAAAAGGGCCTATATGGACTTGGTTAACATTTGCATGCAAGTATTGAAAAGGTGTTTTATCTTACAATATGTGATACTGTGTGACTATACCTAATGCTATAACTGTTCTGAAGTAGGCCCTTATAGACGATGGCCCTGATAGGCGAGCTATATTGTCCCCTGACAACTCTTGTTGGACTTAGATATTGGACTTGTTTGCGTGCAACTACATTAAGAGACCATATCTTAGTAACTACTTGATGCATTGCATTGTAACAGCACTTCCCAACCGTCGCACCTATGTTAACAATCAAGTACGATAACTCTAAACAGAATATAATGCAAATTATGACCCTTTTTGAATTATGGTTGAAGTTTAGCATGCAACTATATTAAGAGTTTATATCTCAGTAACTAATGAGCGTCTGTCTGGAATAGATGAGCGAGCTGTCCTCCCGATAGCTCTTGTTGTCATACGTGTATGGTCTGTTTTCGTCATACTTGTATGTTTGTTGTCATCATACTTGTATGGTCTGTTTTTGTCATACGTGTATGGTCTCTGTTTCCATATTTGTATGGTCTGTTTTTGTCATACTTGAATGGTCTCTGTTTTTGTCATACTTGTATTGTCTCTGTTTTTGTCATACTTGTATTGTCTGTTTTTATCATACGTGTATGATCTTGTGGCATCATATGACTCAATTACTATATAACTATCCACCTAACAGATCAGGGGCAGTGTAAAGATACAGGATACAATGGTGCAAGTTGCAGTGAAATAGAGGACTATTATAATGATAACGGCTTAGAATCCTTTTGCGACTTCTTTGAAAGTGAATGCTGTGAGACTTGTCTCGAAAAGGGAAATGGCAACGATGATGATCAGTGCACAACAAGTAAGTTCAACCTCAATCTCTCAAAACTTTAAAAATTGGTAGTTAGGGTTTTCTTTGCATGGTGCTCAGGAGTGTGTCCCGGGTTCGTGCAGATAAGTGGACAAGAAGTACTGGTAACTTACCCAGGAAGCGCTATTATTGAAAAACATGTTGAAAGCAGCCTAAAACACCAAATCTCAATCTCTTTTGAATCCTGTCATCTAGACAATGATATCGATCAATGAAACAATAATCCAGGTAATAATCATCCAAGAAACGATAATCATCCAGGAAACATTTAAACTGGTAAGGATAATCATCCAGTCAACAATCATCCAGGTAATGATAATCATCCAGGTAATGCTGATCATTTAGGTAACAACGATCATCCAGGTAGCGATAATCATTTAGGTAACAACGATCATCCAGGTAGCGATAATCATTTAGGTAACAACGATCATCCAGGTAGCGATAATCATTTAGGTAACAACGATCATCCAGGTAGAGATAATCATTTAGGTAACAACGATCATCCAGGTAGCGATAATCATTTAGGTAACAACGATCATCCAGGTAGCGATAATCATTTATAAATGGTAACAACGATCATCCAGGTAGCGATAATCATTTAGGTAACGACGATCATCCAGGTAGAGATAATCATTTAGGCAACGACGATCATCCAGGTAGCGATAATCATTTAGGTAACAACGATCATCCAGGTAGCGATAATCATTTAGGTAACAACGATCATCCAGGTAGCGATAATCATTTAGGTAACAACGATCATCCAGGTAGCGATAATCATTTAGGTAACAACGATCATCCAGGTAGCGATAATCATTTAGGTAACAACGATCATCCAGGTAATGTCTATCATTTAGGTAACAACGATCATCCAGGTAGAGATAATCATTTAGGTAACAACGATCATCCAGGTAGCGATAATCATTTAGGTAACAACGATCATCCAGGTAATGTCTATCATTTAGGCAACAACGATCATCCAGGTAGAGATAATCATTTAGGTAACAACGATCATCCAGGTAGCGATAATCATTTAGGTAACAACGATCATCCAGGTAGAGATAATCATTTAGGCAACGACGATCATCCAGGTAGCGATAATCATTTAGGTAACAACGATCATCCAGGTAGGGATAATCATTTAGGTAACAACGATCATCCAGGTAATGTCTATCATTTAGGTAACAATGATCATCCAGGTAGCGATAATCGTCCAGGTATGAATGTTTCTGTAGTTTAAATACTTCTTCTAGGAAGTAATTTCACTGGCATCTGAATGTTAAGTTAATTACTCTTAACCCTTTCCCACCCACAGAAGCATATACAGCAGATGACTTTTGAAAACAACAATAGGAGAAATTGCTCAAAATGAGCAATTTTTCCTTTTGCTACAATGTTTTCAACTTTATTTTAGTAAGTATACCTTCATTTCAGATCTTGACTAAATGTTTTCAAAGTCGTCTGCTGCAGATGTGTTGTATTTGGGAGTTCCTTAACCCCTTGACCACATTATGACAAGTATTCAGCAGTCGAATATGAAATATTTCAATAAATATAGATCATTGATAGTTGAAAATATTGTGGCAAAAAGAAAGGCAATTGTATCATTTACTACAATGCTTTCAAACGTCATTAACTGCAGATGCTTCAAAATGCGTCTTCATCTTAGAAAGGGTTAGTAGATGTATGCACAAAAGACATGGATAAGCCTGTGTAAAACTTGGTTGTCAGTATTGTATAACCTTTATTCTGATAAAGAATATTCCTTATGCCTAGCTGCAGCAAATCCGGCATTTGTAAATATTGTGGGAACAAAAGTCTTTAATATTTACTGTTTTAAAAATTGGAAATATTACATAAATTGAATCAGGATATATGTGCACTTGTTGTTAACCCTTTCCCTCATACGACAATTCTGCAGCAGGCGACTTTGAACATATGTTGTCAAGTAATGGAAAATCTCTATAATTGAATGGATAACCTATGACTAAAAGTGGAAAACATTGTGTCAAAAGAAGAAATTGCACGTTTTGTGCAATTTCTTCTTTTGTCACTATGTTTTCAAAAAGCCGTCTGCTGCAGAGGCGTCAGAGAGCGTCTATATGAGGGAAAGGGTTAAGAATGATAACTACCTTCTGACTTCTATAACCATTTTTGTGACGACTGTCACCAGTAGTACCAGACTGCCTTCTAGCCCCGGCCCTATATTGTTGGCTGCTCAGCACGACGTTTATGCTTACATTGGCGATGCACTCTTCCAAATGCAAAGCTTGACAATTCCATTTTGAAAAATCAGCATTGAAAGGGGTATGTCATGCAATATCAATTAATCTGCAGAAGACCTTCAAGACATGCATATCCTGGGATAAATAAAAAATGCATGCAACATTTCGTCATACATGTATGGTCTCTGATTTTGTCATACTTGTATGGTCTCTGTTTTGTCAGACTTATGTTTTACCCTTTCCCAGTCAGTGTTTTCATCTTTATTAATGTTTTTTCCTTTATAAAAAGAGTTTCCGTATTTTTTACTACAAGTTTTTAAAGTTGTTTGCTTCAGATTTGTTGTTTTGGGGTCAATTGACTAGATTGAAAACCGGGAACATGATGATTAGTATCAAGACCGGGTTTTTTGTGTGACTAGACCTATATGAACCAGTGCATTAGAAAAGAAACAAGTTGGCATTTATAAAAAGTGTAGGTTCAGATAATCTAGTTCACCTGCTCTGCCAGAATATTAAGTTGACACAAACAATATTATGTAAGTAATATATGAACAGACTGGGCAAAGATGGTCTGATTTGGATCTTCATTGTTCAGAAAAGTCAACATGTACCTTTGCTCATGCACTGACTCAAATAATATAACCTATCCACCCAACAGAGCAGGGGCAGTGTAAAGATACAGGATACTATGGTGTAAGTTGCAGTGACATAGAAGATTATTATAATGATAACGGCTATGAATCCTTTTGCGACAGCTTTGGAAGTGATTGCTGTGAGACTTGTTTCGAAAAGGGAAATGGCAACGATGATGATCAAGGCACAACAAGTAAGTTCAACCTCAATCTCTCAAGACTTAAAAAAATGGTAGTTAGGGTTTTCTTTGAATGGTGCTCAGGATTTTGGGGATCGTATTGTCTTGCAGGTGACGTAAGGATAAGTGGACAAGAAGTACTGGTAACTTACCCAGAAAACAATATTATTGAAAACAATGTTGAAAGCAGCCAAAAACAACAAACTTCAATCTCATTGGAATCCTATTATGCTATGATATCGATCCAGGAAACAAATACATGGATTAGCCTTTGATTAATACATGGATTAGCCTGTACTAAAGACATGGATTAGCCTGTGCTAAAGACATGGATTAGGATGTGCTACAGACATGGATAAGCCTTTGCTAAAGACATGGATTAGCCTGTGCTAAAGCCATTGATTAACCTGTGCTAAAGACATGGATTAGCCTGTACTAAAGACATGGATTAGCCTGTGCTAAAGACATGGATTAGCCCGTGCTAAAGACATGGATTAGCCTGTGCTAAAGACATGGATTAGCCTGTGCTAAAGACAGGGATTAGCCTGTGCTAAAGACATGGAGTAGCCTGTGCAAAAAGAGAAATTGTTTATTATGATTTCTTTTGTCATAATATTGTATTGTCTTCAAGTGAAAAGGGGTTCAGCAGAAGACATTTGAAAATATTTTGGCAAATGGAGAAATTGATCATTATGAGCAATTTCTAATTTTGCCACAATATTTTCAATTTTATTCAACGATACAGATTTACCACATTTTTGCCCTGTTTTCGAAGTAATCTGCTACAAATTTGTATGAGGGATAGGGTTAAGACCAAATTCTTAGCCTAGTACAAATTATTGTTTACACTTTTGCAACAAAGTATTGAAAATTACTCAACACCTAGAGATATCGATGAGATATATTGGATTGATTAATTTTTCATGTCTAGGGAATCAGAACCATTCTCCCCGATGCGTGGATAAAGGCCTCCGATACTATGACTGTGACACCATGTATAGCTGGTACAAAAACAGGGGCCAGACACTACAGGAATTCTGCTCCGATTACAAAAGTCCATGCTGTTTAACATGCGCGAGTGGTGGATTTCTTTCTGAACCTACCACAATGGCGCCAGTTACGGAAACGCAATGCCAGGATACCGGATTTCTAAACTACAATTGTAACCAGATGCGCCTTTGGTACAACACTTTCCAGCAATTCTGTGCATCGAACGAGGAATACTGCTGTCACACCTGTAAAAACCAGATTGAAGGTATTTTTATTTTGCAATCAACATTTGAATAGATTTGTCCCTATTTCCCACGTACAGACACTTTCTGATGTCTCGGCAGAAGATGAACTTTAAAAACATACTGGCAAAAGGAGACATTGCTCAAGATTAGCAATTTCTCTTTGTGTCGCTATACAGAGATGAAATACTTTTGATTAAACGTTTTCTGCTTCAAATTTATAGTATGTGGGAAAAGGTTAATACATATGGGCAAACATATGGAAAGTATGAACACTCAATACAGGCATAGTTATCAAATATAGTTGAAAACATTAAGGCAAAAGAGCTATTTTTCTTTTGCATTTTGCAAGTATATTTCCAAAAGTCCTGTGCCGTGTGGAAAATGGGTTTATTTGTTGGGTGTCTTAACCTTTGCTCTTCTGAAATAATTCAAAGGAGACTGAAAGGCTATTTGAAACTCGTTTTAAGGGAATGGCCACAAAACAGTTTCTCAATAGTCTTGCAGAGTTTATTTTAGGCGACCATCAATTTATACAACACCTTGAAGTAAATATTTTGTATCTGTTAAACCATTCCCACATACAAAAAATCTCCACCAGATGATATTAAACTCATCTGGAGAAAAATAATAAAACTCTCTTTAAATTAAAGTTAAGAATATAGTTGTAAACATTGTGATAAAGGAGGAATTTCTCATAATGAAAAGACGTCTGCTACTAAGGAGCAGCAAGGGCCTTTGTGCTGGAAAGGATTCAGGTTATTTGAAAGGGATTTGATGACCTTGTCTAATGACTTTGGCCCTTTCCAACCAACAGTCGGTAGCGACGCGGGCTGTCAATCCAGGGGTTGTGAGTTTGAATCCCGGCTCGGCCAACTTTCTTTCCGACTTGCAAAGTCCTGAAGAGCAGAGTATAGTTATGGAGCCTGACTGCTTTAGGTCTAGACTGATTATGACCTTTGCAGCTCGCAAAGTCCTGAATAACAGAATATAGTAATAGAGCCTGACTGCTCGGAGGGCTAGATTGATAAGGATCTTTGCAGCTCGCAAAGTCCTGAAGAACAAAGTATAATTATGGAGCCTGACTACTCGGAGGGCTAGATTGATTAGGATCTTTGCAGCTTGCAAAGTCCTGAAGAACAAGAGTATAATTATGGAGCCTGACTGCTCTGATGGCTAGATTGATAAGGATCTTTGCAAATCGCAAAGTCCTGAAGAACAGAGTATAGTTATGGAGCCAGAATACTCGGAGGGCTAGATTGATTAGGATCTTTGCAGCTTGCAAAGTTGCTGTCCTTTTGACACTCATTGCAATTATTAAACATTTATCGAGATTCCATATTTATGCCCCATGGATGATTTTAAAAGAAAGGCCCATGTCGACAATTCTCCATCTTGTTTCAGTATGTGAAGACCCTGGCTTTCTAAGCTACAGTTGCAAAACCTTACAAAGACGGTTAAGAAGTAAACGAAAACTTTGTAAAACTTACAAACCATACTGTTGCAAAACATGCTCTAGTTAAGTGTGGTAAGTATCATGTGGGCGGCCCGGAGGGTCTCTGTTGACATTAACATTTTCTCTCATATAGACGCTTTCTCTACAGCAGGTTGGTATTTGAAAACATGGCGACAAAAGAAGAAATTGCTTAAAACGAGCAACTTCTTCTTTCGTCACCATGTTTTTAACTGTTCAATTATTGTAATTTCATTTAAAGTGAGTTTCCAAATTGTTTCAGGTAAGTTTTCAAAGTCGTACTACTGCAGATTTGTTTTATGTGGGAAAGTGTTTCTCACTAACAAGAAATCTGCCAAAGACGACGTTGAAAATGTCTTGGTTAAAATTTGGAAAAGAATATCTTTGAGTATATATATTATTGAAAACACTGTAGTAAAAGGAAACAATGCGCATAATTCCTTTGATTAGCAAAGTTTCCTTTTACCACAATACTTTTGAAAGTGATCTGCTGACGACTTTTAAAACATTGTGACAAAAAGCAATTTATCCTTTTGCAACTCTAGTTAATAGTTTTGCTCTCCTTTTTGGAGATTGTTCACGTTTTTGCCTATAATTTGTCCAAGTTACAAGAAATTTGCAGCAGACCACTTACGAAACATCTAGCTAAATATATAGCAGATCCTGAAAATGAAAGGTTTTTGCATAGTGTTAAACATTAAGGCAAAAGCGAGGAAATAAAGGGTTAAATTTCTACTCTTTAATACCGACCTGCTTTTTAGGGACAGGCTTGATTGTGTTTTTCAATAGCTGCTGGAAGTTGTTTTTAGCTCGCCAGTACGAAGTACATGAGAGCTTATGTGTTACCCCCGGCGTCGGCACCGTCGGTACCGTCGGTACCGTCGGCGTCGGCGGTGGCGTAGACACCTAGGTTTAAGGTTTGTGTTTAAGGTTTTCATTTGGGTTTTAAGGGTTTATACCTTTAGGAACCATTTGTCATCCATCTACGCACACCACTACACCCGTCCTGACCCTGGGTGAAGGTCAAGATAATTTCTACTTGGTTCTACTTGGTTCAGTTACAAGGTTTAAGGTTTGCGTTTAACGTTTAACATATCACTCTGCATTCACTATTATGACATTGATTGCTTTCATATTTAGTTTATACATTTAGGAACTATTGGTCATCCATCTACGCACACCACTACACCCGTTCTGACCCTGGGTCAAGGTCAAGGTCATTTCTACTTGGTTCAGTTACAAGGTTTAAGGTTTGCGTTTAACGTTTAACATATCACTCTGCAGTCACTATTATGACATTGATTGCTTTCATATTTAGTTTATACATTTAGGAACTATTGGTCATCCATCTGCGCACACCACTACACCCGTCCTGCACCTGGGTCAAGGTCAAGTTATATCAGAGTTATTGCACCTTTTCTGTCAAAAAATCTAACTTTTTCGTCACGTTTTCAAATAACATTTTTTCTACTCAAAGGATTAGATTGAAACTTCTGACAAATGTTTATATCAATGTGTGTGATTGGTTCACAAAAGGGAGATAATCCAAATAATTTTATATCGGAGTTATTGCCCCTTTTCTGTCAAAAAAATAAATTTTCAAATAACTTTTTTTCTACCCGAAGGATTGGATTGAAACTTCTGACAAATGTTACTTTTTTTGTTATTCGACGTCTGTCTGTCTATTTTTTTTTTTATCCGACGTCTGTCTGTCTGTCTGTCCGTCACACTTTTTTCGTCACGTTTTCAAATAACTTTTGTTCTACTCAAAGGATTAGATTGAAACTTCTGACAAATGTTTTTATCAATGTGTGTGATGGGTTCACAAAAGGGCGATAATCCAAATAATTTTATATCAGAGTTATTGCCCCTTTTCTGTCAAAAATTTAAATTTTCAAATAACTTTTTTTCTACTCAAAGGATTGGATTGAAACTTCTGACAAATGTTTATATCAATGTGTATGATGGGTTCACAAAAAGGGGGATAATCCAAATATTTTTATATCAGAGTTATTGGCCCTTTTCTGTCAAAAATTTAATCTACTCAAAGGATTGGATTGAAACTTCTGACAAATGTTTATATCAATGTGTATGATGGTTTCACAAAAGGGGGATAATCCAAATATTTTTATATCAGAGTTATTGCCCCTTTTCTGTCAAATATTCAAATTACTTTTTTTCTGCTCAAAGGATTGGATTGAAACTTCTGACAAATGTTTATATCAATTTTTGAACTTGAACTTAGAATTTTTGTCAAAAGTATTGAAAATGTGTATTATCTTGCAATATGTGATACTGTGCGACTTTACCTAATACTTTAACTGTTCTGAAGTAGGCCCTGATATACGATGGCCCTGATAGGCGAGCTATATTGTCCTCCGACAACTCTTGTTTACTATCTACTAGCCATTAAATTAGCATTTCAAAAAGGGTCTTCAGACGTCAATTTCTTTACTGCATTGTTTTCCATACAGTGCCTGATCTGTCTTTACTGATCTACAGTGGTTGGTGCCAAGCCCCTGACGCTCAGTTGGTAGCGATGCGGGCTGTCAATCCAGGGTTCGAACACCAGATTGGGCAACATTCTTACGACGTTAAACAAAAGTCAATGAGACAATCGTCATTTGTCTTCATCCACTAGGCTAACAGTCTATGTGGACAAGCAGACAGTTTCTTAGAAAGAGTCTTGATTCTGTAATATAAGTTACGTTTTTGTTTTATTTTCAGGTTGATATTGAAGCCGTATACAGAATCAAGAACAATTATATGTTGGTTACTGTAAAGATATCATAATTAAATAGTTCATAACTGTTTGCTGAGTAGAGTTTAGTTTTGTTATAAAGTTATTTATTTGGCATTGATTGTAAAAAAAGCTTTCAGCTTATATCAATCATCTCGCTGTCTGCTTCCTGGATACTTGACCAGTACTTACGCTGTTTGCGTGGAAGGCACAACCCGCTCCTTACAGGATTCGAACCAGGGACCTTTGGTAGGATGGGTTGACACTCTACCACTGCCTTCAACATACCGAGTTTATATATACTGACCCTAAACATCTTCTGTTAACCCTTTCTCACTTTCAAACGATTTGACACAGCTGCTGCTAACTTGTTTTGAAAACATTGTGACAAAAGGTGAAATTCTCATAATGAACAATTTCTACTTTTGCCACAATGTGTTCAGCTCTATTCAATAAGTAAACATGTGATTTTTCAAAAGATCTTTATTTCATCCTAGATATCAGATGTCGTCTGCTGCAGTTTTACTATATGTGGAAAAGGGTCAACCATTTACAGCCTCCAATACTATAATCTGTGCTCAAGTATCTGATTGGCTTCTATTTTATTCTCAATATTTACCATTCAGAAATCTAATTTGGAGAATTAAGTGCAATATGCAGCTTACAACTGAGAACATCTTGATTTAAATATGAAATTTCAAAGTGAAAGTAAACATTGAATAGTGATTGCTCGTTATGAAACATTTCTCCTCTTGGCTACATTTTCTTCAGATGTATCGGCATGTGGGGTAGAATAAATATCTTTTTCAAAACGGCTGAGGAGAATGTTGGGACATATAAATGTATAGAACATTTTGTTAAATCTTTATCGCAGATAAAACAACATTGTAGGAATAGGAGAAATTGCTCCTTTTTCCTTATTTTGTTCAAATCATTTACCCATCTACCAAAAATGTCAAACCGTCACAAAAACCGTACTTTCACCAAATTACATCAATTCACCCTTTCACACCTGCAAATACATTTTCAGTAGACATTTGAAAACATTTTGACAATAGGAGAAATAGCTCGTAATGAACATAACATATTTGACCTATCTACAGCACTGACAACGTTTTGAAGATTGGATAGGAAAGAGCTGATAAAATAATTCCTATGTTTTCTTCTACATTTAACAACTTTCAATGAAACATATGGCATACAACTCTTTGAAAACATAAGCACATTCTCCTTTTCTAACAATGTTTTCATCAAAGATAAATCCTATCAAACTTGCAGACGCAATTTGACAAATCTGCAGCAAACGACTTGAAAACATAGCGGCAAAAGGAGAAATTGCACTTGATGACCAATTTCTACTTTTGCCAAAATGTTTTCAACTTGATTCAATCATTAAACATATATTTATCTTAACCATGCATCATAAGATTCCCAAGTTACTGGTCACACATGTTCACCATGATGAGGTGATTCAATCATTAAACATTTATAGAGATTTTTTATCGAGCCCGCTATAGCTGTAACAATTGCGGTTTGGTGTATGTGCGTGCAGTCGTCTGTCCGGCCTGCATCTTGACCATCAATCATAGGATTCCCAAGCTACTGGGCATACAGCCTCTCCCCCACCCCTAAACCCCGCAGGCCTATACCTCAAAGGTCAATGTCACACTTAGAGGTCAAAATGGGAAACTATGCATCATACGATTCCCAAGTTACTGGGCACACATGTTTAACATGATGAGACATGTAGAGCACAAGACCCAAGCCTGTACCTCAAAGGTCAATGTCACACTTAGAGGTTAAAGGTCGAAATGAGAAATAGGACTACCTTGTCCGGCAAATCTCAACTATGCATCATAGGATTCCCAAGTAACTGAGGACACATGTACACCATGATCAGATAGTGTGTCAAAGGAAGACCCACTGGTCTACATAGAAATACATCACTCTCATTTTATAGGGTTTCACAAATTTACGGAAATACAAACATTTGGGTGTTTGATCTATCAACATCTTCAAATTGAAGGAGAGGAATTGATAAATTATATTTGTGTCCAAACTAACATTTTCAATACATGTGTTGGTGTGTAATGCCTATGTTAAATATGGCTGAACCTTTCATACACCAAAACATGTATGTTAAACTTTAGAAAAAGTTGGTATCTCAAAAATAAAAATAACGTTGTGTTGTACTTTTGACATTTTACAAACACTTCGGTGTCGCAGAAGGCTCATAATTAACTACTATCAGCTCAACTCTTTTTCAGTCTGGATTGCAATTGCATGAAAGGGCACTATGTCTGTGACAAAACCTTTGGTGCGGGCTCGACTGTTGCTTGCGGGCATCTAGTTCTGTTTTTAGATCGTCTGTTTTTCGAAGAAAATAAATAGGGGTATTGTAATACCTTTGGCGTCGTCAACTGCGTTGTCACAAAACTTTAACCTCGTAACTCAAAAACCTTTCAACATTTTTAAATGAAACTTGGTACACATGTTCATAGGAAAACTACGCATGTCGATACCAAGTTCGCTTGTGGCGCTCTTGTTAGCTTGTTAGCTTGTCTGTTTTCAAAGAAAAAAAGTCGGGCTATTGTGATGCTCTAGGCGGAAATAGATTTGTTAGACGTGTTGACCTAGCTTATATATAACTTGGCAAATATATAGTGCCAAAAGATGGTTTGAACACGATTCGAAATTGTAAAAATAAATTGACCATGTGGAAGTTAGAAAGCGTCAAAAAGGTAGAAGTGATACTTGTATGAATCTTCCTATAACCCTTTCCCACATACAACAAATCTGCTACAGACGACTTTGAAATAACATCAGCAAAATTATGAAATCTCGTTAAATGAAAGTATGATTATTGAATAGTTGCAAACATTGTGGAAAATAGGAGCAATTTCTTCTATGCCACAATGTTTTCAAAAGTCATCTGATGCAGAGGCGTCAGAAAATGCCTGTATGTTGGAAAGGGATAATCAAGTATAGCTATGTTCACAAATATACATGTAAATGAAGCTTGCCTTAGATGGAAAAATCTACTACTTGTAAAAGATCTATACAAGAGAAAGTTGATGCAACGCATCAATGTCGCCGGATACCCATGCAGTTATGCATAACACTAACCGTAAAGTAGTTGAAAAAACAGTTATCAACTGAGGGGCATATTGGAACATCAGGGGTGGGGTCAAGTGGAAATGTATCAAAACCTGCATTTTTGTGTCAACGAAGTGAATGGCCTTCATTGAAATATATATAGGTGGACCATACACACAGCCAACTAATTATTGATCAGAAACAGTAATAGAAATGAGTAATCTTGCCCATCATTAGTCTTAGTATGTATACAGTGCTTTCATTAAGAAATAATTATAAGATTTGTGAATTCCACATACACTTTTCAAGATGTTTGTCTGAATATTTAAATTTTATTATTTATCAATAAAATCACAAAACGGATATTTTAGGATTTGCATGCAATAGCACGTCATTTTACCTTTCCCCATTTAAAGTCAACATTGGACACCTTTGTAGCAATCTACTTTTAAAACAATGAGAAAAGAGTTAAATCGCTAATTAAATCATATTTTGACAAATGTTAAAATGCATATTAGTCAAATATGTAAAAATTAGACCTCCCTCGAGAAATATAATATCAGCTAAACAGTTAAATTTCATTGAAATTGTTGTATAATTTTAAACCTAATTTCGAACATAAACTGAACCCTACAACATATTAATTTATTGTAATTCTTTCCTTCCTTTTTTTTATAATGAAAGTAACAAACTACTCATGTTTTAAAATTATATTATGTTGAGCGCCCTTGTGTCAATGATGCATAACAATATGCAGATCGGGAGCAAAATGCATGTAGGGAATCTGATGACACATTTAAAATTGTCAGGAACGAAATAATTGTGTACGAAAGAACCGATTCGTGACCCACATTATTCTTCGCAGAGTTGTCGTTCTTTACACTCTCTTTATAGGAAGAGACAATCTCCCTGGCAGAGTCGTCGTTCCTTACACGCACAAACATGAATGTAGTGAGTCGATAGTGTTAGAGAATGAGGCAGAGAGTGTTCGTTCAGTCTTTTTTCTATTAAAACCAGTTTTATCTCAGTTTGTTCTTTTCTTCATTTGTTTCAAACCAAATAAACATTTTAAATCACCTATAATTCACTATTTGTAAGTAATTGTAAAGAACGGCTCTCTGCAAAGGAGATTGATCTACGCGGTTGGTATTCGCCTTGTTGTGGTGTTATCATGGGCTACACTGGAAACTTGTTACAAGAATGGTCCCCTGTATAAACGGCTGATTGAAGCATTGTTATTTCATATCAACGTAAGGAATGTGAACTGTTGCTTCTATTTGAGCATACATCTTAGATTTTGACTAAGGTAACTTTGTCACTTGATACCATTTTTAGCTCTATTTTTCGAAGCAAAAGGGCTATACTATTCGCCTCGACGTTGGTGTCAGCTTTTTCTACAAATTCAAGGCACCCAATACAGTTTTGTTTTATTGGCAAGCACGAAGAAGTCGAGCACGTTGTCCTCTGACAGCTCTCGTAAGTTGTTGTTTCTTGTTATTTACTCAAAGAAATGAAGTTATATGTCTCTGATTTGTTTTACTTTTCTCTGGGTTGTGAACAACACATTGTTTGTATAATCACTTCTTAAATAATTATTTATGAGTTTTTGTATGTTATGGGAATCTTTTTATCGCTGACAGTCTTTCATAGTTATTTATTTTTATAAGACAGCTGGGGTCCAAAATAATCCTTACAGTTACTGCAGCAATATTATCTTAAATTCTTAGTAAACACAAAATATGTGAAACAAACTAATAAGAGTCTTCTTGTCAAACAAATGACAGTGAATCTAAAATTAACCTTGGATTTGATAATAGCATCCTATGTATTGAGTAGAACGTCTTTGAATGTACACATTAATATAACATGATGCTTAATTAATAAATTAATAAGATTACTAAAATAAACCCTACTTGTTGTAAACTGTTGCAGAAGACAACTTCTTAAAATATCATAGAGATTATATATTATTCTGTAGATTTATCTCTTTTACTATACCATCAATAATTATTTAGTAAACATACCAAACTCTAATTTTATATTATTAACCCTTTTCCTCAAATAGACACTCTCTGATGCCTCTGCAGCAAACGATTATGAAAACATTGTGTCAAAAGGACAAAATCATTTAGCAATCTGTCCTTTTGGCACAATATTTACATTTTTTCCATAATTCTTCCTTCATTTATAGAGATTTTCCATAATTTCATCTGAAATAAATATCTATATTTTGGAAAGTGTTAAGATGTTACTCAGAACAACCATTGTTATTCGCCCATATGACTGGATTATGGGGAAACCTGGCTGGTGCTCTGACATTGGCAGCTTTTTAAATGACTTAGTCCCCAAAAAATCCAAATTGTTCAAATAAGCCTCGTCTGATCTCTTAGTCAATACGTTTTTCATTCCATCTTCACATACTTGATGTAAGTTTTGTTGCTATAATGTCTAGGAAAATTGTCAAATTACCAAAGGCAATTTCGGATAATGACACTTGAATTTTCCAAACAAGCCTTGTCTACTGTAACTCTACTACTTTTCTTCAGATCTCCACCAATTTGGTGAACATGATAGTAGCCATAATCTTTGGGCAAAGTTACATAACAAGCCAACCACTCAAAGCACTTTTTGATATATTTAACATTGAATTATACAAAATTGGCCTTGTCCGCATTCTAAGACGAATAGTTTTCATCTGATTTTCATCAAACTTGGTGAACATGTTGTAGGTATTATGTTTGGGGCATTTTCTATAACGAGCCAGATCTCCAAATGATTTGTCTGGTCTTAAATTTAGCAGTTATTATCCCTTTCACACATATAGATGCTTTCTGATGCCTCTGCAGCTGACGACTTTTGCACGGAGACAAAAGGAGAATTTCCCTTTGCCACCATATTTCACTTCTATGCAATGATTAAACTTTCATTTATAGAGGAATTCCATATGTTTGCATAAATGTTTTGAAAGTAGTCTTATGAAAAGTTGGTGTATGTGAAAAAGTGTTATCCAATCTACATCAAACGTGTTTTGAATGTTTATAGGCATTAAAACCTCAGTTTAAAACCAATTTGTTATGTGACTCTTGTTTGTCTTTTTCAGGAAACATGCACGTCAAATGTTGAGTGACAAAATCCTTAAGAAGTTTGACTGACATTCAAGCACACCAATAATTAGTTAAGTAGCAATAAACAAGTGTAAGGTCTGAGCATGAAATCTTTGGCTGAGAAAAGGAAGATAGGCTTTATGAAATGGAGTTTGATTTGCTTCACTTTTAAATCTGATTTAAATTTAGATGATATGGACATATTGAAAATTGGACTGGATATAAAGTTCAAAGAACGAGGTCAATAGATGATGACTAACACAAACATGATGTGAAGAAATGGACACATAACAGAGAGGGAAATATCACAATCATCTTATTGAACTGTATACATTCAAATGATTAGAGAACAACTGTATTGATGAAATCAGAATTATAATATGGTTAAACCATTCCCTTATTGAACAACCTTTGACAACTTTTATGAAAGAATAGTGAATAAAGTTGAAAATACTGTGGTACAGAAGACATTGTTCATAAAGAACAATTTCTCCTTTTATCACAATGTTTTCAAGAGTTGTCCGCTGTAGAGACGTCAGAAACCATATATATGTGGGAACGGGTTAAGCAACATTATCTGAATGTATATTATGTGGAATAAGTTGTATCAACACATGTATGTCATAGTTATTTACTTGTTCAAATGTCATAGTCAAAAAGAAATGTGAATTTATAGTTTGTAATTTATGGTGCAGTTCAGATTAATTTTCGAATATTTCATACATAATGGAGCAATAAACTCTATAATTTCTCAGTTTGCCTTCTGTGTCCAACCTTGTAGAAAACTCCTTCTTAGATATTTAACATTTGTTTCTTAGATGTTTTTGAAGAATATTCTAAAATATTCCTTTCAGTTACAGTTCAAAATTGATGTTTATGTTCCTCTGGATCCAGCATTTAATCCTTTTATAATGCAAATGAATTCAAAAGCCTCTGAAGTCTGAAGCATGTTTCTTTTAAAAACAATCGATAGAAAAAGAGAAAGTGCTCATATAAATATTAGTTCTGCCTTTTTCCACAATGTTTTCTACATGATTTCAATTACTCTTTCATTATGTCTCCCCCTGTATACAGGGGAGATATATTGTTTTTGTCCTGGGCGTCTGTCTGTCTGTCCTTCTGTCTGTCTGTCTGTCTGTCTGTCCGTCTGTCCGAAATCGTGTCCGCTCCATATCTCCAAGACGGCTTGAAGGATTTTCATGAAACTTGTGTCAGATGTTCACCTCATGAAGGCGATGTGCAGAACCCATGTCCCGACCATACAGGTTCAATGTCAAGGTCAGACTTGAAGGTCAAAGGTTTGAGCCTTAATTTCGTGTCCGCTCCATATCTCCAAAACGGCTTGAAGAATTTTCATGAAACTTGTGTCAGATGTTCACCTCACGAAGGCAATGTGCAGAACCCATGTTCCGACCATACCGGTTCAAGGTCAAGGTCAGGCTTGAAGGTCAAAGGTTTGAGCCTGTTTTTCGTGTCCGCTCCATATCTCCAAAACGGCTTGAAGGATTTTCATGAAACTTGTGTCAGATGTTCACCTCACGAAGGCGATGTGCAGAACCCATGTTCCGACCATAACGGAGTTATCTCCCCCTTGTTCAATATTTTAATTGTGAAAACTTTGTCCAGAGCAGAACTCAGAAACTGCTTGAAGGAATTTATTGAAACTTGGAATATAGATAGATGGCAATGTGAAGTTAAGCACCTTGCAATAATTATGAGTTATCTCCCCCTTGTTCAATATTTTAATAGTGTAAACTTTGTCCAGAGCAGAACTCAGAAACTACTTGAAGGAATTTATTGAAACTTGAAACATAGATAGATGGCAATGTGAAGTTGTGCACCTTGCAATAATTATGAGTTATCTCCCCCTTGTTCAATATTTTAATAGTGTAAACTTTGTCCAGAGTAGAACTCACAAACTACTTGAAGGAATTTATTGAAACTTGGAATTTAGAAAGATGGCAATGTGAAGTTGTGCACCTTGCAATAATTATGATTTATCTCCCCTTGTTCAATATTTTAATAGTGTAAACTTTCTCCAGAGCAGAACTAAGAAAGTACTTAAAGGAATTTATTGAAACTTGGAATATAGATAGATGGCAATGTGAAGTTGTGCACCTTGCAAGAATTATAACTCTGGGCTACTTCGTTGCAAAGTTATCTCCCCTTGTTCAATATTTTAATAGTCATTGACAAACTGCAATGGGGAGACATATGTTTTTTCATAAAAACAACCTTTCTAGTTTTGATAGATGTTACATTTTTAGCTCACCTGAGCACGAAGTGCTGACGGTTAGTTATTGTGATCTCCTTTTGTCCGGCGTCTGTCGTCCGTCAACATCTTCTCCTCAGTAACGAGTGGGTCAATTGGGATGAAAGTTCACAGAAAATATCCTCTCATTGACCTCACCAGAATTCCTTCAAAGGTTTGTGATTAATATAGAATTCTGGTTTCCATGGCAACGAAACCAAAACAAGTTTAAAATTCTTCTTCTCCAAAACTGGTTTTCAGATTTTCAAATTATTTTAAAAAAGTGTTCCTTGCATGACCGTCTATCAGTCTCCTTCAAGCCATGTTGATTGGTCGAAAAACATGGCCGCCAGGGGGCGGCGCTATTTTGCCTTATATGGCTATAGTGAAAACTTATAAAATCTCTTCCTCTGAAAGTGTATGGTCGATTTTCAAATAATTTGTAGAAATGTACCTTGGGTGACCCTCTATCAGATTCCTTCGAAAAACATGGCCGCCAGGGGACGGGGCTTTTTTTTTGCCCTATATGGCTATAGTGAAAATTTGAAAAATCTTCTTCTCCGAAAGTGTTTGGTCAATTTTCAATTTGTTTTGTAGTAATGTTTCTTGGGAGACCCTCTATCATATTCCTTCAAGCCATGTTGATTGGTAGATCAATAGGTCGAAAATCATGGCCGCCAGGGGGCGGGGCTATTTGGCCTTATATGGCTATAGTGAGAACTTGAAAAGTCTTCTCCTTCGAAAGTGTTTGGCCAATTTTCATTTTTTTTATAAAGAAATGTTCCTTGGGAGACCCTCTATCAGATTCCTTCAAGCCAAGTTGATTGGTCGAAAAACATGGCCGCCAGAGGGCGGGGCTATTTTGCATTATATGACTATAGTGAGAACTTTCAAATATTCTCCTCCGAAACTTTCTGAAAAAGAAATAAAATTACTTGTACGTATAACGTAGTAATAATCAATTCAACCGAATCATACTAAATAATTTTCCCCGTTAAACGGACTTTCATCCAATGTTTGGGCATTCTTTATAACGAGATTAATAATACTGTCACTTTATGTCGACAAGATGGAAAATCTGCATGCACATGCGTGTTTATTAATAATGTTGGCATTTTTATTTTATGGATCAAAATAATTGAGATAGTCCCGTAGATTGTTCAGATAGGAAAGCCGAATATGCTTAAGCTCCATTGCATTGGACTTATGGATGGACGAAACTTAATAGATAATCCCTGTAAATGCATACGCCTGAACATTCATCAGATATATAAGTGACTCACTGCTTTTGATATATTACTATAGAAAAGTACAATAAATAATTTCTTAACAAGAACGAATGAATGATAGTGATTTCTGGTCATTTCTGATAACGATCGGCCATAACACGGACGAGCTTTAGAAAAGTAATCATAAAAGTAATCATAACTCGACTGTATTTTAAAAGGAAAAAGTCCTGCTTCGCGCTTTGAAGAGTCAAATTCTAGGAATATCAAGCTGAAATAAAGAGCTGAGCAGCCAACAGTATATATACAGACTTAAAGCAATGAAAGGGTTAAGCATTCTACTGAGTCAGTTCAAAAGGTAACGAATCACTTCTCCATAATTTGTTCTTATGTTTTGACATTTTACATATGCTAGTTAAAGCATGCTTATTAGACCTCTACATATGTGTTTCAAATAGTATGGTATGGGAAAGGCAGGATGTTGCATGGAAAGAAACCTGTAGTATTGGTGAAGAAATGCTGTAAAAATGGATGCGTTAGGATGCTGTAACAATGGATGCGTTTCCTAACCATGGTGATATAACTAAAAACTAGGTAAACTGAATATAACTTTATTGGTATGCATATTGTAATTATTTCATTTTTTAAATAATGTCCAATAAAATTTTCAATTGTATACAATCTGAAGCGTACGATTTATATACGCGGAGTCATCCGTTCTTCCGTAAGCTACGACATTGTCTATCCACTCTTCTTGTCCTAGATCATCCATTATTCAACGATCATCTTCGGCTGTTGTTGTAGCACAACATTTACACTTGTTTCTTCTAAGGTCCCCATCAACTGTGTTGTCCTATTCAGCCCAGAAGGACACCTATGTAGAAGTTAAAGTAACTGTTCTATTGACTGCAGCATTGGTCGGAATTGAAAATAGAACCGTCATATCCCTTGATTTAAAAATGTTTTTTTGGTTCGAAACAAATGAAGAAAAGAACAAACCGAGATAAAACTGGTTTTAATGGAAAAATGACTTTGAACGAACACTCTCTGCCTATAAAGAGAGTTTCAAGAACGACACCTCTGCGAATAAGAAAGGATCGGGTCTTTCGTACAAAATTATTTCGTCCTTGACAATTTTAAATGTGTCATTTAATTCCCTAAAAGCATATTGCTTCCGATCTGTTATTCATCATTGACACAAGGGCGCTCATCATAATATAATTTTAAAACATGAGTAGTTTGTTGTTTTCATTATAAAAAAGGAAGGAAAGAATTAAAATAAATTAACATGTTGTAGGGCTAAGTTTATGTTCGAAATTAAGTTAAAATTATACAACAATTTTAATGAGATTTAACTGTTTAGTTATTATTATATTTCGAAGGTGGTCTAATTTATAAATATTGGACTACATTTCAACATTTGTTAAAGTATGATATAATTAGGATGCTAAGCTAATATCATTTTGAGAAAAAGAGAAAACTCATGTCTTCAGCGATTTAACCCTTATCTCATTGTTTTAAAAGTAGATTGCTGCAAAGGTGTCCACTGTTGACTTTAAAAGAGGAAAGGTAAAATGACGCGCTATTGCATGCAAATCCTAAATTGTCTGTTTTGTGGTTTTATTGAAAAATAATAAAATTCAAATATTCTGACAAACATCTTGAAAAGTGTATGTTGAATTCACAAATCTTATAATTATTCCTTAATGAAAGCACTGTATACATACTAAGACTAATGATTGGCAAGATTACTCATTTCCATTACTGTTTATGATCAATAATTAGTTGTGTGTATGGTCAACCTACTTTGGAATGGAGATTGATCATAAACAATGAAAGGCTTCAATTATCATTCACTTACTTGACAAAACAATGCAAGTTATGATACATTTTCACTTGACCCCCACCCCTGATGTTCCAATATGCCCCTCAGTTGATAACTGTTTATTCAACTACTATAATGTTAGTGTTATGCATAACTGCACTATGGATATCCGGCGACATTGATGCGTTGCATCAACTTTCTCTTGTAAACTTTGAATTGCGAAATTAGAATATCGACGTTGAACTCTTTAAATACAATTTTCGTTTGTTTTATACTAGCGTCGATGATGAATAAACACATTCCTACCTGAACCATACATTTCAAATTCACTTACTTGCAGTTGTCGATAATCTTTTACCATAAACAATAAGGTAACAAAGCGCATTTGCAGTCGTTCTCCAATAGAAACATTCATAAAGTCAATACAACCATTCCCTTCAAACGTGTGAAATCAATCACCTTGTACCACCGAAGCGTTTGTCAAATGAAGCTGTAAGCCAGAGAAACTTTCTGCGAATAAAATAATTTAACTACTGGTAAGATAATGCAGCGATATGACAGAAGATAAAATCAATTATGAATGATACCAGCTTCTTTCAAGATCTACCAATCGGTTTCGAAGGCTATGTTGAAAGGTAGGTAGATGGTTGGGAAGAACATGTATTGTGTTTAGTATAGGTGTGATAAAGCTAGCAAAGCATGGCTAGATTTACTGGCCACTGTTAGATATGTTTGTAATGCTCCTTATATCAGTGTGCCGTTTATAATCCACCATTTGTCCAATTTATACTATGAAATGTAATAAAAAGTATAGAACTAATTTAAAAGGAAATTTCAGCAATCAATCTTAGTAGCAATCTCATGTTTGTTATGATCGGACAATATGAATGTCTATCTTGATTGCGTTAATTATGCGTAATCATTTTATGGTCATGTCTACGGTTGTGAAAGTATACACATATATCTTATACGTACCACTAAGATGCTCGGAATCATCAGTTCTTCCATAGACCACCACGTTTTCTATACCATATTCCTTTCCTGAATCGACCGTTATCCAAGTGTTAGTTCGTCAAACTGTTGCAGCACAGTTCCATTCACATCGGAACCATTAATTTAAGGAGAATTTGGACGTCTACCTCTTTGTACATTTTACATTCTTAATTTTATTAAATACTGGCTAAACTGTACTCGGATGGAAACCCATAAGTACCCGAAGCACTGCTACAATATGTTGAAACGCCTCGAGGAGGCAGGTAGAAATACATGGGCAACCTGTATAAAACAATCTCCTGTTTATGCATGGCTTTGGGTATGTATGAATTTCACAAGACATAGGTAACGATACTCTATTTATTAAGAGTTTTAAACAACGGATTCAAGATTGCTATTTACAAAAATGGCACATGGATAAAAACAATGCGGGAAAAGGACAACATTATAAACATTTCAAATCATTATTAAACCCAGAGCTATATTTAAATTCATTTTTACCTTTCTCCTTACGCAGGATATATAGTAATTTTAGATGCTCTAACCATGACCTTATGATAGAGAGAAGTAGACACCTATCGATTGCAAGAAATTACCGTTTTTGCCCTTTATGTCCTGAAAATATGTACATTATTGAAGATGAGTTTCACTTCTTTTACGAATGTCCTACACATGACGATTTAAGAGACATTTATTTTAACGTATCCTGGATAAACAACAAGACTCTTGACAAATTGTATGCAATATTAAATACAAATGTCCAGTCTGAAGTATACAATACTGCAAAATCCATTCAGAGCGCACTCAAACTAAGAAGTGAGACTCTTTCAATACCTTAATTATATTTTCAGCTTCAAATGTCAGTGTTATAATGTATTTCATCACTCCCTGTTGTATATACTTATTAATTATGTATAATAGGCCGGTGGCCTAAATTACGAAATAAATATCTTATATCTCTTATATCTCTCTAATGTTCAATAAGTCAGTCTAGGGTGACCATACACATAACTTGAAGTTACTGCTTTATTAAGAGCAACAATCGTTTGAATTGAATTATTATATTTGCGGATGTACATCCCTTGCATCAAACTGTACTGTTTCTGTTTGTAAATGCAAATGTTTGATACAAATATGCTGTATACCAATTCCTGTCATAAAATGATAAGATCCGAAAACTTTTACGTAAGAGAGACACATAATAAAACCTTAGCGAATATACTGTTTCTGTACCGGTATTGGTATTTTTGTTTGCATTTGTACTTCGTAAGGAAGTATATCTCCAGACTTAATGTAGTACAATGAAAACCGATGTAGCGCTTCTAAAACCATTTTCCATCTCCGCTCTTTGGATATAATTCTTAACGAGTACTCGTGCCATTTGTAAGGAAACAGTCAAAATTAAGAAGCTTACACCTTTGGTACGAGAGACCACTGCACCACTGTGTCTTCATACGGCGCGTCGAGTCTGAAACTACTTGATTGTTTTTGTGCAAGCCAGTCAACTAAAATTGTATTGAGGTGGCTTTAGTAGAGTTAATGCAGGTAGGTGTGCGCAAACTACGAGCTGCTACGAGCTGCTACGATTAATACAATGTGTCAGAGTCTTGTTGTCTTTCATGATTTATGGTTTGATAAAGAGGGGTCGGCTTAACACAATTCAGCAGACCTGTGGGGCGCGAACATTTTATATAAAGAGATATATTCACAGTTTAAGCATGGCAACATTCCATTGTTAAAGCATCGTATTTAACAAATATGTTAAATATACTTCAAATATTAAGACAAATCATTATTTCCTACAAAGCAAAAAATCAAATGGAATATTACTAGTTGTCCACCTAATAACATCAATTGACTCCACAACAATGATGTCACCCATTACGTTAATATACACCATTGCGTCATTAAATGGTCTTAACGATTACAGCATATTTAGTATTTTAGATTTGCAAATTTCTTAACTCTTTCAGCGCCGAATTGTTTAAAGTAGACTCTTCCATGTTCAAAATCTGATGTGTCCTTTTCCCTTATAAAAAAGGTTTGGACTATTTTGATAAATAAAAGGCAAACAATGCTGATTTCAAGTGAGACAGCTCGTTACGAGCTGACTCGCCTGAATCAGTATTGTTTTGCAAAAACCTCAACATTGCCTTTGGAGCTAAAAGAGTTAATCATGCTATGTATATTATTAAAACAAAATTGTCTTATATTGCTTCATGCGACTTAACTACAATATCTCCTGGTCATATACACGCATTAACAAAACATCTGACAGGTTTATTTTATAACCGTTTGATTTGTGTTGAAAAAAACCTAATGTCCTATCACTGTTAGATCACTCCTCTTACATATTTAAATGGAAAGGATATTTAAACATGTATTCATGAACCTGTTGTAACTATATTTATTAGGAAATCAGAAACGAGAAATACACCGACAATATTTTGTAACACAATTTACATTTTGATTCATATAAGTAGGTGACAAACCATCCTTCATCTATAGATAGTTTTCTACACAACGATGTTTTGTTATAATTGTATGTTTAATACGTTTAATGAAAGGAAGTTGTATACGCTTTTAAATCAAGAATTATGATTATCATAATATCAAATATATACACTGTAATATATATGCGTTACTACGATTTTATCATACATTTTGCATTTTGATTTTACGAAAATTTACCATAGTTTACCTAAAGAATTATTGTTTTGTTTAATGAATCAATGTTTGCAGGCGTCTTTTTGACCGACATCTTAAACAATTACCAATTCGAAGAGGAAATAAAGTATGTACAACATTATCATTAATCAAGCACACGCATTTCAGACTCATCATCATTTTTTGTTCTTGAAAGCATTTCCACCAGATCCTGTGGAACAACGCTGTCCTTCACCGATTCATATTCTATATTTTCTTTGGGATTAATATTCCATTTACTCTCCTCCAATATTGGCATATTGCGAAAATGTTAATAGGCATGGAGCCACACGTAGACTTGGCAGTTCACAAGTTTGATATCGTCTCTTATTAAGATTTACACGGAGGCAACAATCTCATATATATATATATGCCCCTGTGCGAGTTTATAACTTGGCCTTTCACTTCGATCCCTTTTCATGAACTGATCATACCTTAGTTTGGTTATATTATCGTACTCTTGAGACCTTGTGGATGCACATCAAGGCAATGCAATACGATCACAGCCTCCTCTTGTGATGAGAATAGTCCTTCGTATGCTACTGCATTGACTTCTACCGTCATTACCTGTCATAACTTGAGAGGCGGTGACACTCTCCACCAATATCAAAGTCGATACATCTCAATACTGCAGCTCACTGGTATACATATCAGACTTCCACTGTTTACAAATTAGCTGTAAAAGCTGTTTGTTATGTTCAATTTCTAGGAAGCCTTTTCAGTCATGTGGCATTTGAGTTTTTGGACCTTTGTCGAGCTCCAGTAGATCAGTAGGTATAGGCGCGGGTTGTAAATCCAGGGGTTGATAGCTCGAACCCCAGCTCGGCAAACATTATTTCCGACATTTGACAAAAGTCACTGATTCGTCTTTCACCAATGGGCTAACAGTCTATGTGGAAAAGGCAGCCAGTTGCTTGGAGAGTTATGTTGTGTGGTTTACTGTTGTGAGAACACCAGGAAACATATGAGTAGATGATCTGGCCGCCGTGATATGACTGAAAATTGTTGACAACGGCATTAAACCCGAATCAATCAATTTTAGACCTTTAAGAAGTAAAGCCTGTATTAATTGTACCACGCCTTCTGCACTGATGGCAAATATGTTTCTGTTACAAAGTCAACTCTGCTGGTTTTAGGAAGTTGCTCAAGTTATAAAGCATATAAGCTACATTCTCAAATGTGCAGGGTACATTGGTGAAATTCTGAAACCCTGATTGCTGATTTAAAAGCCTGATAAAACTGGTAGAAATCAAGGAAATCTATTGAACTTTCCACCTCATTCACGTGTTGCCTTAACGTAGTTTGCTCTCATGTGCAGTACTTTGTCGTGCACCAGCGGAAGTAGGTTGCATAATTCCTACTAAATACAAAATCCCTTTGTTTTAGCATGATAGTTATTGTCTGCTCGATCGTTATATTAACTGCATTCATTGATCTTTTGATAGCTGACCTTGATACACTGAAACCATTTTTATTTAACAACTGCTTTGCTTCTGTGTGAGTTTTGTCTAAATTCATAAGGGTCTGGAGATACACCTGACTATATCTGTCATATTGGTCTGCTTCAGTGGATCACGAGAAGATTCAAAGTGTATGACAAGTCTTGTATCTATGAATTAACCCATTACTGCTTGTCAGAATTTCATGAATCAGCGATATCAGTGACAGCTGGAACCCCAGACGACAAACAGTAAAGGTGATTCATGCTATTATCACCACTGAATGGATTCATAAATGAATTAAAAAAAAACATCAACTGCGGCAATTACTCGGTGAACATCGTTCTCACTAGCTTGAACTTTGGCTGGTTAAAGTTCAGTGTGACAAGACTATTCCTCTGATACCATATATGTAGACATGAGTGTTGCCTCTTCGTAGTTTGCTCTCATGTGCCGTGCTTTGTCGTGCACCAGCGGAAGTAGGCTGCATAATTCCTACTAAATACCAAATCCCTTTGTTTTAGCATGATGGTTATTGTCTGCTCGATCGTTATATTAACTGCATTCATGGATCTTTGGCAGCTGATATTGATACACTGAAACAATTTTAATTTAACAACTGCTTTGCTCCTGGGTGAGTTTTGTCTAAATTCATAAGGGTCAGGAGATACACTTGACTATATCTAGCATAATTGTTGTGGACAGAGCAAAGAACAATGGACATAGTTTATATAATTCTGCAACATGTAAATCAAGATGATTCTCTTTTGTTGCTCTGATCAGCATGAGAACCATTTTCACAATGTCTATATACTGTAACCAGACCCTGATTGCTGATTTAAAAGCCTGATAAAACTGGTAGAAATCAAGGAAATCTATTGAACTTTCCACCTCATTCACTCTGTCAACTGATTGATTCTCTGTGAGATTTTCTGTTTCAGGTGTCAGGTATTCACTTCTTGAGTGCATGTGTTTAAATCTATCTAGGAGCATACGTTCCAAGCCCTCTGTCATAAGTGTATGAACAAGCAAGGCTCTGCTATAGTGTTAGCCAGACATAACCTGGTCCAGTGATCCACTAGCGCAGACTTCTGACTCCAACACCTGTTCTGCCTATCTACTACGCTTCATCAGTTTACCAATTGTACCAAAGACCGAGCAAAGTGTATGGAAAAAACTAACATTCTAACTTAAATGTTGCTAAATTCAGGAGTCTGCGAAACTAGTGAATATGCAATGTCAAATGTAGCAATGGCGTATTCTTGACCGATTTCATAGCTTGGAAACAGCAAAGATTGTAATATATATGTTGTACTGTAGTATTCTCGTTGACTGATGCATTGATAGGACCCATGTATTCAACAGTTGACTTGTTGCTAAAATTGGCATCGCCTGTGTTTGAGAGCCATCCTGATCAAGGTGGTACACTTTGAAAATCAGATTGGCTTCCTCCTAACTCTCGACAGAAAAAAACAGATGAAATTTTTTTTTGTCTCATATTCTGGTTTTAATATATGGACCTCTAATTTTTGCTCGACATTTAGCTTTGCATGACATTACTATATTTGGACTGCAAGTGATCTAACAGATCTGCGTCTCGTTTTCACGATCAGCGGACCCTCAGATGCACTGCTTTTGAAATTAATGTTTCTTACTTCTTGTATGGCTATACCATGTTGTTGTCCCAGTACCAGATGGCGTTTCTTCATTTCGATCAAAATGTTCCTAACAGAAGTGCAACACTGCATTTTTATCTACTGATATGTTCACTGGAATGACGGGCTCTGAGGCGGTCACAGAATTGCACATATCAGTTTAAAGCTCTATCGTTTTGGATTATGACTGCCCATGACCATATTGATTAAGAATAGTGATTAGCTCAGTACTTAAATGTCTTACAGTCATTGGTAATAACAAGTGTTTATAGAGGACCCACTCCACATTTGTGGCAGCAAAACATGTGTCTTCAGCTATGTATGATGCATGTCTGTCAGCTTTAGGAACATACACCGTATACATACTCGTCAACAAACTAAAGACAATAACTTAACGCTTACGGGGAGACCCGGTGCACCACTTCATTACTGGTGGGATTTACGGAAAAGAAGAAAAAGAAGAAGGTGGTAGTTGTGTCAATATGTAATATGTTTTGAAAAGGTTCGTTATTTGTTTTACCTTCAAAACCTTTATGTTCGTTTTGAACGGGAACGATGGTATTTGTTTCATTATGTGTTATGTTTTGAAAAGGTTCGTTTAGTGTTTTACCTTCAAAACCTTTATGTTCATGTTTTGAATGAGAACGGTGGTATTTGTTTCATCATGTGATATGTTTTGAAGATAATCGTTAAGTTGTTTACCTTCAAAAGATCCCAGTCTCATGATGAGATTATCTTGCTCTCATCCTGAGATAGGTACATGTTTATGCCAGTTTAAGTTCAATGACCAAAAAAGTGTATATAGGAGGTTAAATAATGAGCCAAGTATGGCCATTTGGAGTCTTATTGACTCTATGTAACGAGATCGTATGAAGGTGAATTGGAGTTAAACTAATGGGGCTACAATTGTAGATATATTTGTCAAAACATACATATACGAGAACTTAAATAATCGTAGACGGACAGTGGAGAATCAGGTGACTATATGCGTAATAGGATTCCAATAAACATGTATCTAGACCCGACCCACTCGTTCATTTACTTCTCTTTATTTCTGACAACGCCTTAATTTCTAATGTAGAATCTTCCATGTTCAAATTCGGACGACTCATTTGGTCATGTATATGATGTGTGTAATGTGTCGATTAATGCTGAATGTAGGTGAGACAGCTCGTTACAAGTTTGTTTTGCTTGGGAATGACGTTGACACGTAAATAGGATCAAATTTTAAATTTGTAGATGTACACCGCATGCCTATTTCAAGACAAGGCAGTGAGATATTCGTGGTGTTGGATCGGTAAGAATACTACGAAAGGTCAGTGCTTAGTTGTTGTTACTACACACAATGCTAAAAGCAGTTTCAACTGTTTCGCATTGAGTCATCGCTGTATCTAGCAGTTTATTTACTATTAGATCAGAATAAAATTTCCACCAAAGGCGTTCGAGTATTCGTTTGAGAACATTTGGGGGAAACACGTAAGACAGTGTTGTTATAAATGGCCTCTATTCATGGTATTACATGTACATGTAGATGCAAATACATGGTATAAAACGCGTCATTAGTAATAATGTATATAATACATGCTATTTTTATAATATGAGATAATACTGTTATTAGAAAGGGATTTTAACAAAAAGTAATTCGAATCTACAAAACTGCCCAGATCAACAATACTATCAATTTCTATTTAAACAGAGCAGGATCCTTCGCCTGTTCGACCACCCACTTGGCAGATGCAATGTGTTCCGAACCCGGCATCTCCTCACTCTCGACATGAGGAGCCACAGTGCTGGAAACGCAATCCATCAATGGGGTAGACGAAATGGCGGCCTGGAAAACGGCCTTCAGTTCATCGTTGAAAACGTAACGTCGTGACAAGCCATCTGCATCCGCGTTGAGCTTACCGCTTCGATATTCAATAGTAAAATTGCTTTTTACTCTTAACTCTGCAAGCCAACGGTGACCAGTGGCGTCTAACTTCGCCGAAGTCAGGACATATGTCAAAGGGTTGTTGTCTGTGACAGCTTTAAAAGATGCACCGTAGAGGTAATCTCTTAATTTGTCAGTAACAGACCATTTCAGGGCTAGAAACTCCAACTTGTGCGCTGGGTATTTACGCTCTGCTTGTCTTAGACCTCTGCTAGCATAAGCTATCACCTTCTTCACTCCATCTTGTGTCTGATACAAAACCGCTCTGAGACCACGGGTTATGGCGTCAACATGAAGCTCAAACGGAAGAGAGTAATTGGCATAAGAAAAGATAGGTGGTGAAGTAAGTTTGGTCTTGATGGTATCAAAGGCATGTGGTTGTTCCGGACTCAAGACCTAAGGTACTGATTTCTTCCGTTTCTTGGATTTAGACGCCTTAGCCTGTTTCGGTGATAGATGACCTTCCAACAACATATTAAGAGCTTGCACAATATTAGCGTAATCCTTTACAAAACGTCGGTAGTATCCCGTAAATCCGTGGAACTGACGTAATTCTTTGATGTAACGGGGAACAGGCCAAGTCTCTACAGCAGCAGTTTGTCGGGATCGGTACATATTCCATCCTGCGAAACAATGTGACCTAAATAATTAACAGAGGTATGGAACATTTCATATTTGGGGGGTTTGAGGCGAAGGTTGTGTTGATCAAGTCTTTTAAAAACGGACCCAAGCCTCTCAACGTGCTCATCAAATGTTGTAGAAAAGATCAAAACATATCCAAAAATATAAGCCATTCCCTTAGATGCATGTCCCCCATACACTTTTCCATCACTCGTTGGAAAGTGGCTGGCACATTAGTTAAACCAAAGCCCATACGATTCCACTCATAACACCCGAGGGGACCAACAGAAAAAGCAGTTTTGGTTTTATCATCCTCTTCAACGTCAACCTGCCAGTAAGCTGAAGGTCGATTTTCGAGAAAATCCTAGCAGAAGACAAAACATCAATGGTATCGTCAACTCTTGGTAACATAAAGGCATCCGTTCTAGTTCAATTATTTAACTTACGCCAATATACACAGAAACGAAGAGAACCATTCGGTTTGCGTATCAAAACGATTTTAGATGAGAATGACGAGTCCGTCTCACGAATTACACCGGTCTCTAACATATCTTTCACATGTTGCCTAACCTTCCCAAACAGAGCAGGAGGGATCCGCCTATACGGTTCTTTGAAGGATGTAGGATCCTCCAAAACAATTTTGTGTTTGGTCAGGGCTGTCTTTCCAATCTCAATGGTATTGGACCTAAATACATGGCTCCAATTACACAGAACCTATTCAAACTTAGCAACCTGATCCGCAGATAAATGAGTTGAGTCCAACTTTACATCAGGCCTTTGACTGATATCGGCATTCGCCGTAGCAGCCAAACCTGAGGCGAGATTGTCCACAACAGAAGCTTGAGTAACTTAGCAAAGCAAAGACTTTGGCCTCAAATGAAGGGTCTTAGCTGAGATATTACAAATGCGGGCAGGGATTTTGCAACTAGAGACTTGCGGATCGAGTTGTATCACTCTGAAAAAACAGTGAAAGAAACATCGTCGTCAGGTGTTTCTGTGACAGCACAGAAAACATCAGATGGTAGATTCCTTACGATTCCATTAACTGTCAAACTTTCAAAAGGACCAATATAAACAGATTTCCGTCCCAAACATCGGACTGGAAATGGTCTACACTCAATGCTATCTACGGCAGATCTCCAAACATCATCAAAAGTTGAGTGTGATTGAACGACATCTCTGCAACGTCTCAGCGCATTGGTACCTATTATAGCAGGACAATTACAATTGAAATGATTATCTGGTATGACCAAAATTGGCAAATCAAGCACAAAGTCTTTAATGGAAATAGACGGAACAGATAAACTGGCTTCAAAATAACCATCATGCTTCATCGAGTTTCCGTCTGCTATGGATAGTGTGATACCTAGAGAATTTATAGTGGTGTATAGTATATATATGGTATAGTGGTGAGTATCCCCGCCTGTCACGCGGGAGACCGGGGTTCAATTCCCCGTCTGGAAGCCATTGTCGATCGGGGTTTAGTAATAACTATCGATCAATTTTCTGTAAGACTTTAATTACATATGCAGGACATTTTACATGCAAATGGTCAAATGGACCTGTAAAATTCAATAAAACAAGTATAGCAATTTGAAATAGATAGAATAAGAATTGCTTACCATAGATTTATATTTCTGTAAGGAAATATAGATTATACATTCCTGTAAGGAAATATAAAGTAAGGTATAGACGATGTGTACTGGCTACATGGCAAGCCGAAAATTATCACACTAGAAAAAGGACAGGATCGGATTTATAAAAGAGGCGGGAAAAGAAAGAAGCTCACTCATTTCCTCACTGAATCTTACTCACGACAACACTCGACAATCACGTGCATTTACAGAACATACACAAACACGAGTACGATATAATAATACATGGACATGAAGACATGACAGAATATACCGACATATACATAACAAAATGTACTCTGTTACACATGTATGCGTACATATATGAATAATTATGCATAGTTGTCTATTTTGTACAAAGTTGTAGGAATAAATATTAAATTTTGAATTTGATGTTTTAGGTAACAGTTAAATTACTGCTGTTTACTATTTTCAGACATTTTCATTTTCATGACTGCTGAAATGGAGATTGCAATTGTCCTTATTGTCGTTCTATCAGTATTGCTCGTCAATGAATGAAATATGTTATAATTAGCTCTTCAAAGATACAAAGAATAGAAAAAAGGGCTGTCGGAGACAGCGCGTACGACTTTTTTGAGCTTGCCAATAAAACAAAACTTTTTTGGGTGGTACAGAAAACATAACCAAGTACTTTATCATATTATGTATAAGCAAAGTACTTTATAAGTCAAAAAGGGTCATTAATCTTACAAAAACCTTTACTGACTTATGTTCTCTTGTCTGTTGATGGAGGTAATTGGTAAATAAGTATTGTATAAGCTATATGTCTAATGGTTTTGAAAAAAGGTGGGGTGGTACGGAAAACTTTACAAAATTCTAAGTCGAAAAAGGGCCATAATTCTTACAAAAACATAGAAAGATCTCTTGTCTGTTGCTAGAGGTAACAATGGTGAAAAGTATTGTAAGTCTCAAAGCAATATCTGTAATAGTTTTGAAAAAGAAGTGAATTGCTACCGAACACTTAACCAAAATTAAGTGTTAAAAGGGCCATAATTCTTACAGAAACCTTGACAGAGTTATGTAGTACTCTTTTCTATTGATGGAGCGAATGATGGTGACTAGTTTGTTGTAAGTTTCAAGGCAATATCTGACAAAAAAGTGAATTGGCACTAAAACCTTAACCAAGGTGTGCCACCAACGCCGACGCAGACGCAGACACCAACGCCGACATTAAGGTGAGTAGTATAGCTAAAATCGTGTCCGTCAATCAGCACATTGAAAAAGTTGAAAATACATGAACTTCGTCTTCAGTAATATTAAAATCATGCAGACAATAAATGCAAGTTCTATTTGTCTCTGTCTATTCCAATATGCCTGGATGTTTCAATGCAAAATTGGTTGCTAGTACGTCTGAACCTTGCAAGTTGTGTCCAAAGAAAAAATGATAGGTTTAGAGTTTAATATTATTTTGGATTTAACATGAATTTAAAATGTTTGTAAGTTCAGCATCGTCGACTCTTATTTATAAACTCTCACCAATTTTGTTGCAAGCAGTGTCTCTCTCTCTCCCGTTGTTTGAATGCAGCTAAAATTATTCCCGTGTTATCCACACCTTGAGCTAACCAGACAAAACCAGACATATCCAAAGCCAAAAAGATACAATATATGCTTTTAAGTGAGGGTGCCCATGCTACATTCATCTAAAACAATATTATCATTTGTTGACGATCATACCCCTAGAAACTCGATACAATATCTTACTTGTACCCTTTAAATGTTTTCCGAGAATTCTGTATCTAAATGTCAGTCCTTTGCAAAGTAAAAGCTTTTAACAAAGCATAAAACAATTTAAATTATTCCATTAAAGTAATGAAATAGAAGTACAAAGATCTTATTTCAAAAATGGATTGTTTAGCTTTGCTCTACCCCATGATACTTTTACAGTAAAAAGGGTTCCAGCATATATATATATATATATATATATAAACAGAAGTGACTTCAACAGCTTGATCAATACGTGTCCCATGCTCGCGGCCCACCATTTCTAAAGACAATTATTGCTGCTTTACCTTGATTTATATTCATACTCATACTAGTTCGATAACATAATCGGCACTAGATTTAAGTTGCATCTGTAAATTAGTTGTTGTTTCGGCACAATTTGCAACATCATCTGTACCCCTTATCTTTATGCATACATACCATTAACTAAGGAAATCCCTCTATAATGACCCCGACTTGTATACAGGTACAATACTACTGTATCTCCTTATGTCTGGGAAACAAACCCGAAGAGTGAATACTATTAAAACACGAAAATATAATCGGAGCTATTTAAGGATTTTGTTTAGCGGAAAATGTTATTTGTATTTATATATGAGTTTGATTTAAACGCTATAAGTGATTCAATATGGTGTGTGTAGCTATTTCCTTAGATCAGCATGTTTGGCGTACTTTGCTTGTTCATATTGTTTGTCCCACCAAGTGATTAAAGCTGTCTTTGCTTTTGCAATATTTTATCAGCATCTTTTACCAGACGTTTGGTATAATTATACAATTTGTGAAACTGCTTAATTGACATCGGAATAAACCAAGGTCGTTATTTCAGCTGAGTTTATTAAAAAATCATCAGAAAGGTAATCGTTAAAGTTTTGACTATGTGCCTCTTTCCAGGTATGTGTTGGAAAAGGAAGTACCTATGTTAAACGCTTAGATTTAGTGGGTTAAAGAGAACAATTGTACAAAAAAAACTCAATTGTGCATTCGGTATCCTTATAATTTCTTTTCAGACAGACGTTGTCGAAATCATCATCAAAATCACTGCTAAAGTATTATGAATCTTCTGGGACATCTGTTGCCAGTGCATTTAAATCTCCAGCTATATACTAGTAACAGTTTGGATATTGCTGTCGAATAAATGTTATGCTCTTTTCTAGATCAGTTATGGCATTTTTCTCTTCCAACTTATTATAAATTGTTAAGCCTTCTTGAGAGTTATATGCGACGTAAATAATCATTGTCTGCATAATATCAAACAAACATGATTAAATGAGTAGTACGACACTATTATTTGGTTACAATGTTTTTCCATTTATCTGCAAGTATTTGCGCCGGAAAATGTGTAGATACATGTATATAATACAATGTTAAGTTAAACAAACGATTAAACTGTCATAAAAAGATTTAACATAGAATATGATAACGTGTAGCATGCATCTGTGTGGATATGCTAATGTGAGTGTATGCAAACATTAAACCAACTATATACTTGTATACATATAACACAAGTAAAATAGTATGGACATGTCTATTTGATACAGAAGTTTCTCTTTTTGATACTGATATGGACATGTACAGTTTACAGTTTATTCAAAATGTACAAAACATATGTACAAAGTATATGAACATATTAACCCTGGAAGCTTTCCACTAGTCGAAATACATAACACACTTGCAGTATATTCAGGTTGGCTCTTACCCATTATTTCACTTATGCTCTAATTATTTGCTCTCAGCAGAACAGTAACAGATGAGTAGCTATTGTTTTAATTTGAATATGCGTATATCTGATGATAAATGGCTATATATATAAAGACGGATAATTACATTTTTGTATAAAGCAAACATTCAATCAGCCCGAAATGTACCTTTTTGCAAACAAAGGGATACAAAAATTACATTTTAACCGACAACAAGGATTCTACCTGTTCTACCTGTTTCACAGACCACATACGTTATGCCAAAACGATAAAGGTATTAACCTTCTTTGCAAAGAACAAAGGAACTGAATGAAGATGGTTACATTGTTTGTAGGAAACAAGCATTCCGTCAAAATGTTAGACAGCCAAGGGATTCTATCCAAACGATAGATTTAAAGAGATGAACCATTCTATAAAAAAGTATGCAGATGTTTACTTTCTTTGCAGAAAACATACCTTATATTAACACGATTCGTGTTCTATCGATGACAAAACATTGGCAAATAGTTGGAGAAAGTGGGTTGTCACTTGAACGCAATTCCGTCAAGGCATGGTTACCACTTTGGTGATCCAATGAGGCAAGTTTTCGTGGAATTGTTTGTGCGCGGTGAATACAAATGAAAGGACAATTTCGCGAAAGTGGACAATCACGCCTGAAGTCACAATTGGTTTTAAATTAACGTCGAAAATTGCGCAATTTTATGATTTTGTCAAATGTCATGATTGTTTCAAAACTATATTACGCAACTCGATGGTGTTGATGGTGTTGTTGAAGGGAACGCATGCCATAATCCAAGGTTGTATTTAATTTGTCTTTGTAATGCATGGTACATAAACTATGATTAAAAATAGAACCAAGTATATCCACAGTTGTGTCTAACTTTAAACGTGAAGAAACAGATAGGTATCATATCAGGTCCAGTATCTACAATTGATTTAGATGTATTTGAAGATCCTCATAGTGGTGTTCATCAGTCGGCTTTGTTACTATTTTGGATGATTTGTCATCTGGTTTTCTACAAAACAAATTAAATTAACTTCGTTACACGGACATGAGATCTGACCTCGTATACACGAAAGGTAATGACGATTAGCTTATGCACCAATTCGGGACCAAGCTTTCAAAGAATACTGCGATGGCGTGGATGCTCTTATTCAAATTGTATTTTTACACGTGGACAATAAGGGTGTATAAATTCTTTCACATAAAAGGATTAACAAATCTGGATAACTAGTGCCGATTTTTACTTTATCAACTTATGTATGGGATTTATGATACCAGTCACAAACATAAAGACAGTGGTGCTCAAATAAAGCGTCGTACTCTCGTATCAAATGTTGTTGGTTGGAATCCCAGTCATAAGTGATTTTAAATTACACATTGAAATACCCAGACCTTACAATCCTTGACTAATTAGCCTTGTTCAAGCTGATCAATATATTGAGTTACAGTCCTTTCACAAATACAATTGTTCACCCCTTTTAAATTTACAAAATAAATCACAAAACTATGTTACAAATGAATGATAAAGAAAACCTGCTGATGCGCTTGAGTTCGTAAAATTTAGCACCAGTGATTGGTGGTAATTTGTTTGATGTACATGTCATAACTAAAGCGCTTAAGTTATAATGCTAATCGTGTAAATTAATCATTCAGTACACTGAATACATATCTGGAAGATTTTGTTGATACTAATCGAAGTCGCTAGTTAGATTACATCGATTGATGTTTCAAATACTTAAACACTCGAACAATTAAAAGTAACATGTTACAATAACGCTTGTATACTTATTCTAGTTTTCAGTATAACTTATCTCTCTATCAAAACGATATTTACCTTCTCTTCAGAAAACAAACACCAGCTACTACAAGTACAATGATGACGCACGCCACACCAGATACAACTCCAATAATCATACCTTGGTTATTTCCATCGCTTTCGTCGGGACCCCCTACGAAAGGGAATGCATATATAGTTGATTAACATTTTTGTCTTTTGATACTGGATTGCTTTTTTCGAATGATTCTTATTATGCGCAAAACAAATGGGCATTTTAGTTTATTCAAAGTTTATTATCACGAGGTATGTAATCCCCTGTCTAAAGTATGAAGTTGATATTATATGTAATTTGCAGAACGTAAAAGTCTTTTGAATTAGTTTAAATTAATATAACATTTGACAATCACTTCACATCTTTCCAAACGAGTATTGTCCTTCCAAAAAAGTGCACTTTCTAAATCCTCTCAATTCTGTTGGTCGTTGTACAATGTAATATATGATGTTTAATAATAAGACATAATAATTATATTTATGATATTAATGAATATGTTAAAGCCAAAACAATACAGATACTTTTCTCTGTTCGTATTTTTTCTGATCGTAAGAATAGCCATAAATACATGTACTAAGACTTTTCACTTAACGTAATTATTGTTTTCCTTCAAATTCGATTGTTGAAAGTGTTATAGTATTAAATGCAAACCGTTAATTTGCTGACAGTCCACACCAACGAAGCCTTCTGCACATAAACCATTTTCACATTCTCCATTAATCGAACCACAGGAGTTGCCATTTACACAGTTGCATTGCTGTCTACAATTCACACCAAACGTGTAGTTTCCGCATTCTATACATGTAATTTAAAAGATATCAGATCAAGGAATGATTTAGGAGCAGAACAAATAAAATTTTCACAATAACTAGAATATATCATAAATTTATCAATTTACAAAATGCCTACCTTGTTTACATGTCTTTCCTTGACGACCTGCAGCACAACCTTTCGAACACAGACCAGTTACGTGATTGCATGTTTCGTATTTCAAACATAATCCGCAGGAGGTTGAACAATCTTGGCCGTAAGTGCCTGATATACATTCTGAAACATAGAAGTGAATCATTTCGCAAATAAGTGTTATGTATATAGGATCTGACATGAGTTGTCATTTCATGTAAAGTTTTTTTTATTTATAAACAAGTTCAAGAAATGTGTTATTAAGCGAGCCTTTGGCGAGATTAATAACGCATTGCTTGGCCGAGTTTAATAACACTTTATGAAATGACAACGAATGTCAGATTCTTTTCATCACATGACGAAACACAAAAAGAAAATCGGATTTTCGCGGTCATGTTATTCTTGATTAACTGTTAACTAAGCGCAAACAAAATATTTTTATGACCGATAATGATCCCTTTACTTCGTCCATCTATTGTGACGTTTGTGTTTACCGGATACACGTTCTCAGCCATTTTGTAATCATTCGCGGATGAATACAAAAATAGTGATTCGGTCATGTTATATTACATACGTTACATATACAGAAATACGTAATGGGTATATTTGATCGGATACAAGCATTGTTGTGTGATAAAAGTAAATAGGTAAATAGTCCTGATCCTAAATTCATGGTATAAACTCCAAAGAAACTATTAACAGTGTTATTTAATTGATTTTTAACATATCAGTAACTAACAAGAATATTTTCATTATCATACAAATATATTTTCCTACCTGTTTCACATAGGTCCCCGAGATAACCCAGATCACATCTGCCACATGTTCCATTTACTTTATTGCAAGGTTGGTCCCCATAGCAATGCCCACAAGCCAATCGGCAGCTACTCCCATAGGTTCCATTTTCACAGGCTAAATCATACCGACATTATAGTGAATACGCATATAACTTATACACTGGCTAAACCATAAGGTACACTTTTATCCGGATATGTAGTTATATGTGTATATAATTCGAGAGAGAGAGAGAGACAAACAGAGAGACAGAGAGAGAGACAGAGAGAGACATATAGAGACAGAGACATACAGATACAGAGAGACAGATAAAGTGAGAGAGAGAGAAAGAGAGAGAGAGAGAGAGAGAGAAGAGAGAGAGAGAGAGAGTGAGAGAGAGAGAGAGAGAGAGAGAGAGAGAGAGAGAGAGAGAGAGAGAGAGAGAGAGAGAGATTGAGCGAGAGATGTATTGGTATTATAGATCGATGATATTGACAAAACCTTATATATCAACTCTTATTATATAGATACATGTAGATGAAATCGATAAAACCTTATATCAACTCTTATTATATAGACAGATGAAATTGACAAAACCTTATATCAACTCTTATTATATCGATAGATGATATCGACAAAACCTTATATCAAGTCTTATAGATAGATGAAATTAACAAAGTCTCAATTCAGCCGATAACATAATGTTAACAGAAGACAAATGTCGATAGTATATACTCTGGTGTGAGTGTACGTATCCAGTCTCATCGGAGTCTTATTTGCTCGCTAGAGGACGCTCAAATCATTTTCCATCATTACCTGTGCATGTAGCCCCATCTCCACGAAAACCATCAAAACAGTTACATATAAAGTCACCCTCTGTATTCTCACAGTCATATATACAACCATCTATGTCTTCTTGGCACTCGTCTTTATCTAAAATAGTTACTTTCATAGATAACAGATACTATGAAGCGATGTTCTGACTGGTTGCAAACTAGATTCCGATATTACCATATAGCCAAATGTAAACATGTGTAGACGTGTTAGCTGCAGAAAACTTTTGAAACAGTGTTTAATGATTTGCCTTACTTTTTTCAACTAAGTTCATTAAATACATTTCTCATCACGTTTTGCCAACATGGTTTCAACGTCGTCTTCTAAAGGTGTGTTGTATGTGGAATTAAGATCAACACATAAACATGTACATATTTGAGAGGAAATCACATCAAATATATGCACTACCTGTTGAATTGATTTCTATGACCAACCACATGACAAGTCAAAACCAATTTCAAGGGTCGATGTAAGCCTTTATCTGATACAAACTAACCATGGATTGGACAAGCCTGCACAATCATTCAGATAAGATAGTGTCCTTTATTGCATATGCATTTCTAAGATAGAAGCAATAATTCACAATTCAGAAAAAAGAACTTGAACTTGATCAGGCATAAATAATTGTGTGAAATACCTCTTTTCATATCCCATGAAGGAGTAAATGAGTGAAACAAAACGGGCTATGGGTGTAGATTTTCCGCACTAGTTGTATATACAGATCTGATTTATAGACGTAAAGGCAAACAGTACAAGCCAAGCGCTTCGCATGTATATACCATTGAGATAATGCATCAATACCCCCCTTCTATTTGATACAGCTCACATATTTACCGAGGCATAATCCGTCTTGTTCATAGAACCCATCATTACATTCGCATGTGTATGCACCGGGGTAGTTTTCACAGGTAGTGTTTGGGTTTTTGGCACATATCTGCAGGTCTATCTCACACTCATTTATGTCGACAGAACAATCTTGAGATTCCCATCCCTGTAAAAAAGTAAAACTCACATATTGAAACTCAAGGGAGAATACTTGTTCGCTATGTATTTCAATAAGCATTACGAGAACATATTTAATGTTCGGTTTTGCTTTTGCAGCTGAAGAGGACGCGATGTTTTTAAGTTTGTAACAAACAATTATTTCTATCAAAATATACACGTCTTCGGAATTGGACAGGGTCTGTCCGAAAAGTGGTCGTTTAGAAAACTGCGCTTGGTAATAACTAGATAATGTTAAATGACACATGTATCAGGCTTTGCAGTTCCAGAGAAGAAGAATTTAGAAGTGTTTTCTATTAAGTAATTTAGTAGGCCAATTATAACCCACGAGTCAGTATTTGGGAAATTGTTATAAAGCCCGATGCCTTGTTGCTTCCTGTTAGGTTTCATGAACTCAGATGGACAAATACAACACATTGAAAATAGCATTACTTACACTTTGTGTCAGGAGAACGAAACATGACTATTGACCAAACAAAAGTAGGAGTGATATACTCTGCTGAATGCAATAATGAGTGTCTTAATTGATTGTTAACAATAAGTACTGTTCAGTTAGTACTAAGTTTTTAATGTCCAAGGTCTTGTTAAAACACAAACTTTCAGTTCTTTCAAACAGACAAAAATGAAAATGCAGAAACGTACCTGTTTGCAATCACATACACCGTCCGTATGATTACAGGCCACAGCGTGTGTAATAACACAACTGCAGTTGAATGAACAGTCTTGTCCGTAATAGAAATGTTGACAAACTGAAACAAATGAAGTATAGACACTTTGTACAGCATAAGTGTTTTCCAATCTTTCAACCGAGTTCTTGGGTTGACGTTGCCGAGCTTGCGAGAGACTACGTTCGCCAAAGAACGAGGTCCAACGATCAGTTCATAGTACAGGGTCAATAACCTTTTTATTGCATTATTTCATGTTGTAAACTGTTTGGTTTACCCTGTGGATATTTTTATATCGAGAGTTGATAAATCTGCATCGGAAATCGAAACAAACTGTTTGTTTACATAACTAGTCATTTATTTGCAAATGTCGTTTGAAAAGTTGAATTATAACGGTGACGTTATTGTCTTAAATGACGTCATGCACGTGCATGACCAACATTTTATACGAGCGTGCCATGTAACAGTATGCTGTTATCCGGTCAAAAACGTACTGTCAGCATGAGCCAGTAAGAAATTGTCCATGATCAGTATATGAGAATTTAACATTACAAAGTCACGTGAGGTATAATGATGATATTTAGATCAGCTGTGTTTGTTTACATAAAAAAGTAGTCCCTAGCATGTTAATTATGCGGAATTTATGCACGTCCTTATCTATGGTCATGATCATTCCTTGACACCGGTCATGAGCGAAAAATCATGATCACTTTCTTCAATGCAAAGTGAACGGGACAATATGAAAGTATGCAATAATGGCTAATATATACTATCTAAAATAAATGAACTTCTTACAAGCTTGGTCAGTATCAAGATAAAACACACAGTTTCTTATTCTTGGAATTCCTGAGCAGTGTAGGTTAAACGGTTACAATTTCTCCGTCATATCTTCCAAAAAGGGTATCCAAGGCTCTTATGAAATAATTATTTGAATAGTGTAGATATTTATAATACTGTGCAAATACCACAGGCTGATCCTTAAGTACACTTTTACAGAAGCAAACGTTTAGTTGTCGCATGAACTGGCTCAAATTGGATAGGCATGTATCCTCCTGTATGTGAAGTAAAACATATACAAAATGAAAGACATGAGAATAAGTTTAAAAAACGTCTGCTAAAAGTTATTATTTCCGCATGCATATTTTAATCCTTCTTAATCAAACGACTTATGAAGATAGTGTGGCAAACAGAGAAATTAATTATAATAGTTTTTTCGATAATCAATAGGTATATTAACATTCATAGAGATGGTTTATGGGGTTTCCATGTTGTTTCCAAGTTAAAAAGTGTTGTATATATTGGAAAAGGTTAATTACGCATCTATGATACAATGATATTATTTTGTATGTACCTTCACAGACTCCAGTGCCGGTTTTTTGGTATCCCACAAAGCAATTACACAGAAATGACCCATCTGTATCGACACATTCTGAATTGTTTGTACAGTTACTCAGCGATACATCTAAACATTCATCTACATTACTTTCACATCTATCACCAGTCCATCCTGCACTACACGTACATGAGCCATCAGTGGCGTTACAGGATAATGTGTTGTCTTTATTACAAACACATTCCACTCCACAATCTTCCCCGAAAAACCCTTCATCACAACCTGTGCAATAGAGGAACACAATATTGTTTTACTTTTGAAACAAACTATTGAAGTATGTCTTAAACCTTCATCACAACCTGTGCAATAGAAGAGCACAATATTGTTTTTCTATTGAAACAAACTATTGAAGTATGTCTTAAAGGGTTCCTGCAAATAATTATTCTCAAAGACAGTTTTAAAATCCTCCCCGATGTAGATGACGGCAGGTGTCTTTATAGAAGATCACTTTTAAAACAAGCAATCTCTCCTCCACTCACATATTTCGAACTAAAATGAATACTTCGCGTATGTTAAGTTCAAACTTATTTATTTTACATCGATTGCGAAACAAGCTTTCAGCTTAAAATAATCACGCTCGATGTCTGCTTCCTGTAGACTTTACCAGTACTCGCGCCGTTTGTGTGGAAAATGTTCAAATGCAGCACCCGCTTATAACGGCTTTGGTACAGAAGAACGACGTTCTACCACTAGACCACTGTATTCGAGTATGTTCGATGTCCTTTAGAAATTATGTTGAAAAAGGCCTAACGAATCTTAACAAATAATTTCTCATTTTCCAAGAATATTTTTAATTCTATGTCTAAATTATACTTTACAACTGTAAAATATTACATTACTTTCTCTAATGCATGTAAAGCAGATGGTTGAAAGAAATTCATATCATCTATGATTTAATAATATGTACTTTAAATTACGTGCTTAAACTACCATGGGTTCATTACAGCCCAAAACCGATACAACCGGAGTTATTCGACATCGCTGAGGTTGATAAATATGTTCTCCTTTGTATATTAATAAACTTAACATAGACACGTTGTCAGAAACAATCAACATAGTGCCACATTTACTTGCCTTGCCATGCGATTTAAAAACCTTTATTTACATATTTTATTATAGTATACATACAGCAATATTAACTGATATATGTTAAAATCAGTTAAAGTAGTGCCCCTTATTCAGATAATATAAGAGTGACCCAATACATTTTAAACCTTTATCTGCTCTTCTTAATAAAACATATTTTAACATAAACAAGTTGTCAGAAATAGTCAACATAGTGCCAAATTTACATTATTTTCCACGTATATTGGTATGTGGTGGTCCTGACCTCCTCCTCCTCCATACCTTACATTTACTTTAATTAGTCAGTTTGTACATGTTGTGTATCATAAATCGTATGGTCTCATAATAAATACGGGTCTCGAAAATTGGCGAGTTTGACAATACACATAGTTGAAAAAGTGGATATTATTTTTTCTTCAATAGATTCTTATTCTAGAGATAATTTTATATAAAGTTAATTGATTCATTGATTCATTGATTCATTGGCGTAAGTGCTCTTCAACGATGCATGCATATCTAAATTGCGAACAGGGAATATTTACATCATATTGCAAGGAGGTGGAAACTGATACGAATACCGACAGTTCGCACGGTTTCGAAGATATGATTTTAAAGTTATGGTGTCTTTATACAATCTACTTAACATCAAGTACTAATCTTTACAGGTCACTAGCTCTATGACAGGTTAAACTACCATGATTCATGTACATTTAATACTAGTTAAAACTTCTTTCTCTACTCCTACTTGTATTAAGTACTAACTAGGGTCATGTTAAGCTAAACTGATATGATACACGTACATATATGGTTTCTGTGTATCATATACACGTACATATATGGCTTCTGCTTATCAAATACACGTACAGATATGGCTTCTGTTTATCATACATCTTATACCCAGTACTTACCTTTACAAGTAACCAGGTTTATGGCAAATTCAAATGCAGTGAAACACATATAATAAAGAACAAAAAGAAGATATAAATCCTGTAGCAGTGTCGTTTAGTACAGATGTATTATAATTACTGTTACCTTGACATTTAACAAAGATCTGTGAAACGTGAACCCGTCCTCGCTCGTTATCCATTTAACCGAAGTATGCAGTAAAATAAACTAGTGTATCAAGTTTTGAGAAATTCTGTCCCCAAATGAAAGTGCGAGAACAATGAAGTTGTTTCATGAAGACGTATGACGTATGAAGTCACTATGACCTTGACCATTGATCTAGTTGTACCCATCCTAACTATCTTGACACTAAACCATTAAATGGACTTTACGGCCTCCTGTCCAAAAATAAAAGTGCTAGTTGTGTACAAACTCATGATATATTCACTGCAACATCGACCTTTGACCTTGGTCGACAAAACGCAACGCAAACGTGTACTAAAGGCAGACACATGTCCACAAATGATAGTGACAAAGCAACAAAATATTTTGTGTACAAACGCATTATAGTCACCGGGTTGCTGGCACGCGCACTTGTACAATAGGTAACACTCTTGTGACCTATGATTTAAATTTGATACTAATCTGATAAGAAATAAAGTCGCTAGAGTGATGATATCGTTTCGAACAGACGTATACTATACAGTGTGACCTTGACCGATGACCTAGGTCGTTATAATCCGGACCCGTAAGGGCGATTTTGGTGAAAGTGTGTATACAGTTCGAGAACAATCGGATAATAAAGAAAGTTGCTCGAGTGATTGTGTCGTGTCGTGTCGTAAAGACGTGTAATAGTCACTCTGACCTTGACCTTTAACCGAGGTCGTGGTAGCGCAAAATGACAATAACAGTGTGTAAAGATACGTAATCATCGGATACAAAGTGAAGTCGCTTAAGCGATGACTCCGTTGGTGACGTGCATACAGGTGGTTTCATATATACTCTCGAGTAGCCTATTTCAAATTAAAACGCCTTGACAATGGTCAGCTATGTCCTCTATCTAGTATATTTTATCTTATATGAAATGCCTACCTTTACAAGTCACTTGGTCTATGTCAATTTCAAATCCCGCGATACACGTACAGTTAAAACCGCCAGGTTCATTCTGACACTCTTGAGTACAGGGGTTGTCTAAACACTCATTGGTATCTGCAAAATCATATGTGATAGTCTTTACATCATCAATTTAGAAGTGCTACTTCAAAATTATGAAACATTTAGATTAACTTGCCAATCGGATAAATATCTGCACCATTTTGCAAATGTTATATATCTATGTTTCTGTTATGTAATATACATTTTAATCACCCAGTAGAGAGAATCATTTTCTACGTACATGTGATTGTTTTTATGGGGCGTTGCTAATATACGTTTGTTAAGAAACCTATTCCATTGTAATGATTATATCCGTAATGGTCATTCAACTTGAACATTGATGTATATGGCAAGGGTAAAAACTCACTGGCATCAAAGCTCGTTTTAACACGACCTGGAAAAAAGGCACAATTTGACCTTTGCTAACAGTATGCACTAAGCCAAGCATTCATATCCACTTTTCTGATAATTTACTTTCAAAGGTATTAAGAGCTGTGAAGATTTTGATAAATCTACACATATGTATATGCTGATTAGAACTTGCACTATTCATCAATGCGAACTTCAATCCCTTTGTATTGAACTCCTAAAGTAACAAAAAGTTATGATTTAGAAGCTATAGAACAGCGATCAAGAATGGTACAATTTGCTGGATTTACAATCCTGATTAGTTTTCGCAAACAAGTTATGTTTCGAATTAAATAAGTGTGAAAATATACATGAATTATGTAGTTAAGGAAGAACTGAACTAAGAAAGGGATTTTTTATGAAATATAAAAAATGTAACATTATTATCAACTGTTCTGATTAAGTTGTCAATTTAAACATGTATACATAGTCAATATGCCTTTTTATAATGCTTCAACATTTCAAATAGGTTTGATAAAGCTTGTTTGAGATAATAGTGGAAAAAAATTCGTGAGCCTTCCACTGTTCATACGCCATATTTGATTATATGATATAGCTGGATAAAAAAAAACATATAAATGTATATAAATTATAATCTAGAACTTTTATAGTATCATATGCTTTTGAAAATAAAAGAAAATATTGGAATACTGTTATTACAATTGAAGATATGTTTGAAATTTAAATAAATATATACTCATATTTTAACATTTTTTAGACAAGGGAGGTAATTCAGACAAAGAAAAACTCCAAATTGTGCTCAGGGACATATACTTTTCTTTTCAAATATTGATGAATGATAGTTATTTCAATAATCTGAAGAAGTTTTAGAAATAGTTAAAAAAATTATGATAAATATGTTTTTTCCTTATTTCAAAGTTTTGAACCTGTCTGTTCTTACACCTGACAGACATGGGTTCCCATCAGGTCAAAATAGTGCCTATTTTTGAGGTTTAATTACAACATATCATGTGAACCTCCAAAGATATGGATAAAATAACTTCAGAATGTGATTTAAACCACAAGAAGACAAGAAAATATTGGCAATGGATTTTTTTTTTTACTTTCATGTGCTGAAATAGCATAAAAATGCATATCATAAGGCCTACTTGAATGAATCTAGAAAAAAATGAAGCACAGCAACATACTTCTTTTTCTTATCATCCATACATCCAACTTTCAAATAAACAATATTATAAAAAAAGTTAAATATCAGTTCAATACATCCGTAAGTCAATGTACATGTATCTCTTGCAAGCCTGTGGACTTCTCTGTCGAAACACTCTTTCTTTTTATCTTATGAGATTTATAAGAATTCAATTCAATTCAATCCTTTATTGGCAAGTATCGACAAAATTTGTCTTTGGCCATTTACAAAGTGGAAGAATATGGCTTAGACATGCCACGTTACCATGTTGCCACGAATAGATGTCTCAGGTAAAGTATGTAATATTTGGAAAATCTGTTCCTCTAGTTAAACTTTCCAGCATTGTTAAAACATGTTGCCAAACACTAATTGTTCAAGCAGTTTTCAGCTACAACTCAATAGTTATAACGTTCGTATTTTCTGTATTTATTTCATCATTCTTCCACTTGAATTTACCATAGCCAGGTCTAAATCACTAGTGTTTAATACAAATAAAACACAAATAAGAAAAATATGTACCTTCACAATTAGTTGTTCCATTATTAAACTGAAATCCTTTCCAGCAGTTACAAGAGGGATCTCCATCAAGTATAACACAGTCAGCGTTTATCTCATTGCATGATTTAATCATGGTCTCATTGCACTCAAAAACCGCTGCAATAAACATTTAAAGTATCAATGTACAATAGATTCGCCACAACTCAGTTCAAAAGAGACCCTTCAATTGACGTGTTTATGTGGTCGTTTGATTCAAAATTAATATACATGCGTATTTATTTAACGTAAGCGTCGTATACCTAAACTTGTCTAAACAAAAACACAGAATATTTAAGGTTGGAATCGCAGAGCACTGTCCATATTCTTATATATTCATATATATTTTAAATGACTACAGGCATGACAGGAACATTTCAAGACAGCGTAGAAAGCATTGACGAGAAAGGCCAAATCTGTTGTTTTCTCTTTCTTAGAATGAATTCAAAAGTTGTTTACTGCTGGCCTATCATAAACGGTTCTATCTGGGATATTATACCCTTTGCCCTGATACAGACATTACTGGACGTATGTGCGGCAGATTGTGCAAATAGAGGAAACTGTTCTAAACTAGCGTTTCTACCTACGATGTTTTTTCACTATCAACTTGATAACAATTATACTTCTAATTTTACAGATATTACATATACAATTATATACAATTTGTCAATATGTTTAAAACAAGTTAAACTATAAAATAAAATCATATTATGCAGTACATACGTGTACACGATTTCCTATTGTTCAAGTCCAAAGTGTATCCTTTTCTGCAGTAGCATCTGTAACCTCCTACTGAATTGTCACAGTTCTGCTCACAGTTGTTTAGAGAAACACATTCATCTATATCTGTTTAATATAGAGACAGAACAATTCACATATATTTTTCCCGTATGCAGACTCAGTTTGATATTCTACATATATCTCATCTGAACATAAGGTCCAGACTTTTATCAAAAGGTGGGTTACTTACAATCCAACAACTTTGAAATAACCTTAAGAGTGGTAACAAGTTTTAACCAAGCGACATGGCGATTTAGTGTCGAGCAACCGTTGGCGTCAAGAGCTAGTTTTGAGAACTTTCTGCATGACATTTGTCTGTCAATCAACGATGCGTTAGGTTACCAGGATCGGGATAAAGCGGGTTTTTTCTTTAAGAAAGAGGGGGCTTCTGGTCAGCTATTGACGTCTGGATATAGAATCAAGAAGGAAGAGTGCGTCCAAAATCGTTACTCTAGTCCCTATAATATCAACGTCCTTCCTGGAGCTTGAACGGTGGATGGTTTTGTTGATAATATATTTTATTTAATGCTTAATGATGAGATACTGAGATATATTTGAATCAGTGAGATATAATCCATACTGTGAGTGATATAGGTATGACGTCATTTCCTAGTTTCCGGTCTTGTTATACTACACACGTTTTATATATAAAGAAATATGTAATGGGTATATTATTAGTTCGGATACAAGCACTGTTATGTGATATAAACCTTATCTTATCTATACCCATGTATAATTCCGTATTCCGTAAATTTAACAAATTGGACTTATTGTCATTGTCTGACATTGTGTGATAAACAAATACTTTTACACATATTCGTCCGCGTGTGAAAAGGTACGAAGTCACCAAATAGTTCCATTATTTCATCATCAATTTTCATAAAATGAAAAGAAAATGTGTTTGTTTTGAGTGGATATGGAATATATTTCATCTCGAAGTGATACAATTTTAACATTTTCACTCGCGCTACGCGGTCGTGAAAATATTAAATTGCATCACTTCTCGATGAGATATATTAGATTACCATATCCACTAAAAACAAACAAATATCCTCTATATTCTTAACTGATAATGCTGCTTAGGCGTATCCATTGCAAGTTGTCCGACGTGAGACTGGATCGAAAACATTACAGGCCATAACGGATTTCACGAAAGTATATATAACGTCCAAGCTGTAAACTTGGTTTCGTCTATGATGTCATACCTTTGTGCTTTATCAGTTACAAGAAAATGGAGCACACTTCCATATTATGCCATATATAACGATTTGACTGAACCATTTAATCAGAGCTTTCCACAATCTGATATATCCTCGAAGACAAAAAGAATGAAGGTTAGATAAGTCACGTTGAAACACTAGTCTACAAGCTGACAGTCATTCAAGAATTAAGTTTTCATCGTACGTTTTTATGAAAAATCGGCAAAACGTTATGGAAAAAAGAGAAATTGCTCTAATCAAATAAATTCTCATTTTCGCACTGTGTTTCAATCCTACTTACAATTACCATTCTCTAGAACATAGAAATATGAAAAATTAATGAATAATAAAACATTATATCTATTAATTCATAACTACCTGTACATGTTTTATTATGTAAGATAAAACCTTTTTGACATAAACATCTAAAATCCCCAACAGTATTCTCACATATCTGATCACAATCATTGGTATCTGTCTGGTTACACTCATCTTTATCTAATTTGAGAAATAATACATATATTATATAATTGTATCATATTGTCGAGATGCGATAGAAGCTCAGTCTGTAACGACGAGAGCTATCAATTCAGGGGCCTTGAACTACAGTTCGACCATTCATCAATTCTTGGACAGATGGCATTTTGATCAACGTCATTATTCTTCCAATAATGGACTACAAGTTTATATAATAAGGTAGCCATTTGACTTGGGTGTTGCGAGAAGTGTAAAGAAACACACATTATATTTACTGGTCCACGTACAATAACTGAAATATTATCGTTAATATCGTTCGACCCAAATAATTTAATGACATTTGTTTAAATCAGACTCTATGTCTGTTGTTTGCCTGCATTGTTTTCAGATTGCCCTAACACACAGAGCACCTAAAAGCTGAAATATGATTGATTGATTTGCCTAAAACGCGGCCCTGTCTATATAATGTTGACCAAGCTCCAAAAGTTCAAAAAGCAAAAAGAAGACAGCATACATGTACCTTGACAAATTCCACTGATTTTATGAAAACCTGTTTCACATTGGCACTTGAAACTTCCTAGGGTATTCTGACATCTCACATTTTCTCCAACACAAAGATTCTGTGTTGACCAGCATTCGTCTTTATCCTTGTCACAATCCACACCGAGCCAACCCTCATCACAGATACAACCTGTGTCCACAGACAAGTACATGCAGAGTTTTATGATTACCTTTATATTTACATAATTATTACTAAATGCTGTAATACATGTGCTTCCATTGTTCATTTTCACAAATCAATTAACTGCCGTAATTTCTTTACTCCAATACTACAGTCCATTAATTTCACGAAATTCTGTAATTTATATACATTCACATTCTTTATCATTGCTTTAATTTATTTTGTAATATACTTCAGTAATTAAAAAACATCGCCTCTTTGATTATTAAAAATCTCTGATACTTACCAAAAGTACATACAATACTAAATGCAGTAATCTGTATACTTCAGCATTCGTTATCATAGCTTTAATTTATTTCACTAATTAAAATAAACTCGCCTCTTTCGTTATCAAAAGTCTGTTATAATTACTAAATGCTTTAATTTTATATACTTGCATATAGCATTTCCCATTTAAGAGATATCATGATAGAAGTATTCGGTTTGGCAGCGAAATGTTAAGAGCATAGTTCTTAACTGTTGACAGAGGTATCAAAAAACGGTTCAAGCATTAAATAGGTCAATTTATACTTTTTAGATGGTGTAATGCATATACTTCTCTCATAGTTTCCATTATTACATATCTCCATATTATCTATCAACTGCATTCGTTAATATACTCACCTCTTTCATTATCACACGTCCCGTTCAGACAGTTACAAGTCTCACTGCAATCAACACCAAAGTGGTACCCATCACACACTGTCAAAAACAAAATATAAAGTATTCCAAAATTGCTTTTCTATAAAAAGCATTGGCTTTATAAAACTAAATGTTTTTAAAATCGGTTTCATGTTTTGATGAGTCACTACTAGGGGCACGTTTATGAAGAAAATCTATTATTAGGATAAGGGCCGTTTCTCGTCTACCTCGTACATCATTGTGGGTAAACATTTATATCCTGCAACTGTTTTCAAAGACATTGCAATTGCCTATGTTATTAATGTTTCACAAATACTAAACAATAATACACTTTCTCACATACAGACGCATTGTGTAAAATATGCAGCGAATGAATTTTGAAAAGAGTTTATTGAAAGCAAAACTTGCACTTAATCAGCAATTCTAATTTTTCAGAATGTGTCAAACTCTTCTATATAATATATACATTCATTTAGATGTTGCATAGTTTCGCTGCAGATTTTTTTCAGGTATGCGTCTGCTGTTTGATTGGTCTTATATTAAATTAGGAGTCTACACGGACATACTGTAACACTGACCTGAACAAGTTCTCCTGTCATTCTGAAGTTTGTATCCTATGGGACATTCACAGCGATATGATCCTCTCTCATTCACACATTTACTTGTATTCCCCTGACACTTGTTTAACTCTGTATCAGCACATTCCTGTATATCTGATATAGCATGTCAAGTAAAGTTAAACATGGCCGTACAGATTTAACTTTATTTAATAAAGATCCCTATCATTTATGTTTTTATTGGTTATAATGTAAAGATGCATCTTCAAATTGCAGTATTATTTAAAACATTATGAGAAGAAAGAAGAATTTCTTTCTAAATCATATTTGCCCTTGCACTTTTTTAGAAAGTCATGCCGTGTAATACAACCCGATACTATGAAGACGCGATTTAAAAGTATGTGTCCATACTGTGTTGGCTAGATGCAAACACACATATCCTTGGACACGTATTATGCTTATTTTAGACACCTACTTTGAAAACAGCCGAGGAAAGCAGTCTGATTCGAACAATTAAAATTTAAAGATACATGTGTATGATACAAAATGAGACACTTTTTCTATTTTCAATACCATTTCTAATAGATATGTGCTATAAAGTCATCAAATACAATCTGTATCAGGAAAAAATAAATACTACATTGTAAACTACCCTGTGATAATCCATTTGAAATTATATTGTTGGAAGCCGCCAGTAGGCGGCTTCCTTTAGGAATGCTTTGAATTTAAGCACAAGGAGATATTTAGACCTGCCAGTGTGACCACATATCGGGATTTCTCTTTGTCCTTACTAAGTATATAAATTTAAGGTAAATGACTTTTAAAACATCCCTTTTACACTCAATATACATGTGTGAGTTTTACATAAAATGATAAGGCCGGTATATTTATTAAACGGATTTACATTTTTAGTTAAGCGAAATGTATACTGTATCTAGTCTAAACAGTAAAATAGAGAACCATTCTTTGTAATTGGTTACCTGCCGAAAACGCTTTAATATTTCAATAGTATCTCAAACCGGAAACCAAAAAAAAGCGCTAAATGTAGTCTGGTTCCTTACATCCTATGATATATTACGCAGTAATTAGAGGAAGAAGCCAGAGCCCGTATTCACCGAACGTTTCAATTTAGATGTTTGACTAATGTTTGACTAAATTTAAATCTAAATGTTTAGTCCACGTTTTAAATTCCCGGCATTCTATAATTAGTCCGTATTTACCAACGCGTTTAAACCAATCTCAATTTATTCCACTTTGTAATTTTCGTAAGCGGCCGCGCATCGACTCTGGTTCCCGAATAAATTTAGGAGTTAAAACAAAAGACGATACCATTCATTTATCGACTATTTATAGATTTTCATTTTTATCGTTTTTTCACATATATGGCATCTCAATTTTTAATCATCCTAACTATTCATTTGCTTAGTTTTTAATAATCTGTCTTTCATCTTTAGTATAATATCGTCCTATTTTACTTTGTTGCGTGACGAAAACTTCGTCTGTCGGTCTTTTTATAGTTGTTTTTTGTCGTTTTCGATCATCTTTCATTGAATTATGCATTTTGTTTTTCGCAAATATCGCTGAAAGTTTAGTTTATGATTGCCCATATTTGATTCAAAGTTAACCTTTAGTACAATTGTCATCGCAAAAAAAAAATTAAACCGCAGAAATGTATATTTCAAGATAAATTAAGCCGTCTAGTTGATTCGTTCTTTTTCGCTGTTAAGTGTCACTTTCATGAATATCGTGGTTAATACGATTTCGGTGTATTCAACATGTTTTATCACGGATGCGATGTGAACTTCCAGAAAACTTAAATCTTCTGGTTCTTACAAACAAAGTGTGATCGGATTACTTAATCTGTATTTCATACAAACAGACACATTCAGGCACCTTTGCAGCAAATATGTTTTGAAAACATTGTGGCAAAAGTAGAATTATTTTCAACTTTATTCAATTATAATTATGATTGTTCTTTCAATTATAGAGCGTGTTCTTATATTTTTTTTAATACCGGTAAATGCTTTGAAAGACATTTGTTGCATAATTGTTGTATGTGGGAAAGGGTTAACACAATAGTGTCTTAAAATGTACTATAAATGTTCTTTTACATATCTTTGCTTAACACAAAATTTACTTTAAATGTTTGTAATGTAAAGGTACTCTTATTATTAATCTAAAGTCATGATTTTAAAGTTTGAGAAATAATTTCAAGTAGTTAAATATATTACATAAAACTTATATCTTCAAAAACCGATATCAGCGTTACTGAATACAGATTGAATTTTTCTAATGTTTGTTGATTTAAATGTTCTTTTTTCTTATGTCTTCATGTGCAACGAAATATTGCGGCTTCTCTTTGATGCTTTGCGTCAAACATTCGTCTTGTACATAATTTGATATACCAAAGTACCTAGACAAGTAGAATTATCCACTCCTAGCCTGTATCCTGGTTTACACCCACAACCGAAATCCTGAGTATTTATGTCTGTAACACACACATCACAGGTAATGTTAGCCGTCTCACATGGATTTTCATCTGTGAACAGAAAAACGTGATTAACAAGAGGGCCATGGTCGCCCTGTAACGGTCATCCGAGCTCATTGGTTCTGCATGATGTTCATTAGCAATACTTATAAAGGTAATTTGATAAAAAAAAAAGAAGACAAATAGGCAAAGAGCATTCGAAACGTTAGTAACAAACTTTGATAGTTAATACTCTGATACATATTAAGGAAGCTCGAGTTAAAATGTAGCCGGTGTCGGGTCAACACTTGTTATCTTTTAATTGACATATTTACATAGTTGATCCATATTCAAACATAAACTTATTAACATCGAAACAATTATTCTGATAAAGTATGGCCATCGCTAACATTTTTGTCAAATAATTTGAAATTCAAAAATGTTTATAGAGCAGACATGGATTTTTCTTTTATTTTAGAAACATTTACATTGACTTTAATCCTATATAACGTGGTCTTCAATGTGGCACTTTGCGAGGCTCTGGTTATACCCATTTGCACGGATTAAGAGTATTCATACTTATACAAATATCATACAGAGAAAGAGTAAAATTTAAAGCATGCTGATTTAAATGGGCTGGTGTTGATGAATAGCTCCTTTTGGTTAAGGCACAAATTTGATAAATGACATACCGTTTTAGTGTGTCAAAAAAAAATAACATTTTCGTAAGATGTCTGCTGTAGGTGCCAGCTTAATTATGATTGAAATAAGATTTCAATATAACAAATTAACATTGTTCAAACAGAACGTAAGTACCTTCTACACAAGTTCTTCGATCGTCAGTCAGAAAATAGCCAAATTCACAATAACAGTTGAAACCACCTTCATAATTTTCACAAATGTGATCACACTCTGCTGTTCGTAGAAGACATTCATCTATATCTAAATGTATAAAGCTGACATTAAAGTATTACTCTTCACCAGAATTTACCCTTTGGTGAATGCAGCCGAGCCCCGGTAGTTCAGTCGGTAGCGACGCGAGATGTCAATCCAGAGGTTATGATTCCGAATCCCAGCTCGGCTTACATTCTTTCCGACGTTTGTCAAAAATGAATGTGACAAGCGTTATTCGTATTCGATCAATCGGCTTACAGCCTATGTAGAAAAACAGCCAGCTGCTTGGAAAGAATGTTGTGTGGGGTACTGATGTGAAATAGCCAGGTATCACATGATTTTGGCCGCCGTGGTATTACTGGACGATTGTTGCAAACGGCGTTAAACTCCAGTCAGTCAATCGTAGATGCAGACACATTTTGGTGCATTTGTTATATTTTTAACTGGATCCTGCTTTTTAGGTGAATATGTATACTATTGTGACGCAAATATATGTCTGAAGGACATATTAGATCACATCGTTGTGATCTGAACCATTCACTTCATTTAAAAATATTCTTATAAGTTATTATCGGAATGTATTGGACACATCACCTGTGCTTTCGACAAAAGGTCTGAATTGTGCTACGGTTGTCCATTTGAATATTACCGTTTTTAAACTTGTTTTATTAGACATGCGCCTCACCTTTACAACTGGTTCCATTGTGTTTGTTATATCCTTCTTTGCAATCACATGTATAGTTTCCTATAACATTGCTGCATATCTGATCACAATCATTCAACAAAGAGCTGGAACATTCATCTATATCTGTGATATACATTGGTATGAAAAAAGGCATGTTTACTCCTTATACCATAACATCAGTCAATGTTTAAGACAATTTACGAAAATAGTAAAGTATTAAAAGCCAGAAATGTATGTTCAAGTCAACCTTACTTAGCAGCAGTATGCAAATTTTAAAACATTGTAATATTAACTCACATGTCGCAAAGCAGATACCTAAATAAAATTAAACAAAGTAACACATCACTCTGGTATTCGTCCCCAGTCTTACGGTAACAACATTGATATCCATCACTATGTTATTCGTCCCCGGTCTTACCTTAACAACATTGATATCCATCACTATTCGTCCCCGGTCTTACCTTAACAACATTGATATCCATCACTATGGTATCCGTCCCCGGTTTTACCGTAACAACATTGATATCCATCACTATGGTATCCGTCCCCGATCTTACCTGAACAACATTGATATCCATCTTTGTGGTATTCGTCCCCGGTCTTACTTTAACAACATTGATATCTATCACTATGGTATCCGTCCCCGATCTTACCTGAACAACATTGATATCCATCTTTGTGGTATTCGTCCCCGGTCTTACCTTAACAACATTGATATCTATCACTATGGTATTCGTCCCCGGTCTTACCTTAACAACATTGATATCCATCACTATGGTATGCGTCCCCGGTCTTACCGTAACCACATTGATATCAATCACTGTGGTATTCGTCCCCGGTATTACCTTAACAAAATTGATATCCATCAATGTTGTATTCGTCCCCGGTCTTACCTTAACAACATTGATATCCATCACTATGGTATTCGTCCCCGGTATTACCGTAACAACATTGATATCAATCACTGTGGTATTCATCCCCGGTATTACCTTAACAAAATTGATATCCATCACTATGTTATCCGTCCCTTGTATTATCTTATTAATAATTATATAAATATATTGAATATACATTTATACCTGTATAACATTGATCTACACCTATCTGACATCCGTCCGAAATCTTATCTTTACAATAAAGATATCCATCTTAGTGATATCTGTTTATACCTGTTTAATATTGAACTTCGTCTATCTGATCTCAGTTACTTGTCTTACCTCTGCAATATTGATATCTATCTCAAGTCTTACTTTTAAAACATTGATCTACGTCTAACTAATATCAGTTTATACCTGTACAATACAGATCTCCATTAATCCTTTATCTGTATATACATGCACAATATTGATTTCTATCCATCTGATACATGTATCCGTTTATAGCTGTACAATATCGGTCTTCATATATCTGATATATGTTTACACATGTATTATAGTGATCTCTATCTGTCTAATATACGTCCTGGCATTATCTGTACAATATTGATCTCTATCGATCTGGTTTTTATAAACAGCCTCACAATATCCGTCTATCTGATATCAATTTATACCGTTACAATATGTATCTCTATCTTTCTGATATCAATGTATACCTGTACAATAGAGATCTATATCTTTCTGATATCAATGTTTCGCTGTACAATATAGATCTCTATCTTCCTGATATCAATTTATACCTGTACAATATATATCGATATATATTTGATATCAATGTAGACCTGTACAGTATAGATCTCTATCTATCTGATATGCATTTATACCTGTACACTATAAATCTCTATCTTTCTGATATTAATGTATACCTGTTTAGTATAGATATATATATATATGATATCAATGTATACCTGTAAAATATAGATGTCTTTCTTTCTGATATAAATTTAAACCTGTAAAGTATAGATCTCTATCTATCTGATATCCATTTATACGGGTACAATATAAATCTCTATATTTCTGTTATACATGTATACCTGTACAATATAAATCTCTATCTTTCTAATATCAATGTATACCTTTACAGTATATATCTCTATCTATCTGATATCCAGTTATACTTGTACAATATGTATCTCTTTCTTTCTAATATCAATGTATACCTGTACAGTATAGATATATATCTATCTGATATCCATTTATACCTGTATAATATAGATCTCTATAAAGTGTGCATTCATTTATACCTGTACAATATGTATCTCTATCTTTTTCATATTAATTTATACCTGTACAATATAGATCCATATAAATTGTGTATTCATTTATACCTATACAATATTTATCTCTATCTTTCTGATATCAAATTATACCTGTACACTATATATCTCTACACATTGTGTTTCCATTTATACCTATACATTATAGATATTCATATATGTGATATCCCTTTATACCTGTAAAATATATATTTTTATATCTGATAAACATCTTATGTCATACGTTTACACAATTGTTATGTATCTATCTGAATTCGGTTTATACCCGTAGAATATAGATTTTTATTTATTTGATATCAATTTATTCTTGTGTAATGGTGATCTCCACCAATCTGATATCTATTTAAACCAGTGAAATATAGATTTCTATCTGTATGATATTCGTCCTATGCCTTACTTTAACAATATTGATGTATATTCGCATCATGTCTTTTACAATAGTAATATCTTTATATCTGATAATCGTCTTATGTGTTATTAAGAATATTGATGTCTATCTAAATTATGTTCGTAGTATGTCTTAGCTTTACATTTTTGATGTATTTCTATCTGATATTCATCTCAAGTCTTACCTTTACACTTTTGATCTCCGTCTATCTGATATCCGTGTATACAATCACAAAAGTATGATCCCTCAGTATCGATACACGTTTTCCGTACATCTTGACACAAATCAACGTCGGCTTTACATTCTTTTATGTCTGTATCACATTGTATTCCAGTAAACCCTCGTCGACATACACACCCCTTAACTGGGTCACAGCGAATGGCATCAGAACAGTCACATGCATTGGAACAGTCATCTCCCCATGTCGGAAACTCACAGGCTATGTAAATATATAAACATTTCTAATTGAAAGGGACATTTAAAACATATGAAGATCTATGATCTTTACTGTTGCCAGGAAATGGCGTAAAACTATTTGGGCTACTCATCTCACTTGCTGTCAAAGTATGTATCTTATACTAAATTGCATATAAAAGGATAGTTAAGGATCTGCTGTGTTTTTCCGAACGCACAGGTGTACCTAATTTATTTCTGTTATTAGATGTATTAAGATCCAGAATCGCTCAATTAGCTTGAGGTCAATGTGTAGCATCATCCCTGTATATTAGGACACCATTCATAATCACAACATGTGTCAATTATATCATCCTTAAGGCCAATTTTTGTCATTTTTTTAAAAAGCCATCTGTAGCGACAGCACATTAAATCATCTTTAATAAGTGGGAATCCGCTGTGGTCGAGAGGTTAGCGTCGGGGATTTCGAAACCGGGTGTCCCGGGTTCGATCCCCAGTCGCGGCACTACGGTCATGGTGGAGTGCCCTTGGGCAAGGCACATTTTCTAGCCTAGTACTGGTTTGTTTACCCAGGGATCATGAATAATTAAATTTAATTGCGCGCTAAATGACCTTAGCTGTCGATGCGCCATAAAACAATATACATTCATTCTTTAATAAGTGATGCTATAATTTGAATTACCTGTACAGGTTGTGTTATCAGATAAGGCATAGCCTGTGAAACATTTACATGTAAAACTACCAACAGCGTTTTCACAGACTTGAGGACACACACTTCCACTGCATTCATCTATGTCTAAATAAATTATAAGGATAAACATATATTTTAACCTTACCAAAAATAGTCTTATAAAAAAGGAAAAACGTATTATCGCACATTAGGGTCGAACGCTTTAAAAACACCTGGCAAAAGACATGTAGCTATCGAAAATATGGGATATATATGGATAAAGAATAAGAAGCATTGTAGAAATTTTGAAAACAATGTCTATTGTCTACAAAAGAAGAGTATTTTCTCTCTATCTTTACTGCTGTATTTTAGTTGGAAGATTTTCATTTCCCTTTATAACTATGTTTTCAGCTTTGAAGAGAATGTTGCATTGTGGTTCATGGGTGATTGCTTATTCGCGGAATAGTATATCATTTTCAGTTTGAGCAATAACAAGCAATACAACTATCTATTAATGCAATATATTAATGTTAACAATGATAACAGTAAACTTAAAAATTTAATGTTTTATAGTTTAGGCAGTTTACTCCTTTCCTGCTGCCGCAACACAAAGTGTCTGACAATTATGTCTTTGCACACATTTGAATGAGGACCACCAAATGAACATTCCTGTGAAGAGTTATTGAAATGTTTCAAGTGAATTAGAATGAGCAGGCATTTGAATCTAAACGTTTCATTTGCCCCTTTTCTGAATCCGCCTGGTAACTATGTCTTTCAAGAAATCAATAAGGCTTTAAAAAAAGCTAAACATTTAATTTACCCCTTTTCTGATGCCGCCAGGTAACTTTATCTTTCAACCAATCAATAATGCTTAAATAATTAGGAACAGGGTAACTGAAGGAACAAATCAGACAAGTACTTTCATAAGAATAGTGTTTAAAAAGTGTCATTTTTCCCACTCTGATGCCGCTTCGCTGCCTTTTTTGCAAACAATTAATATGGCTTGAACGATTTTCGAAAAGAGTCGCTGAATGAACATTTCTACTTTATAACCTTGAATCCGGACAAGTGGACCTAGAGGAGAAGACTTTTCAATATTCGGCATTTTACTCCCTACCGCACAAACAATAGTATGTATATCTGTTAACATAATTAAGAATAGGACCGCCAAAGAACATTCCTGTGACGTGTGTTTTAAATGTGTCAAGTCGAGTAGGATGAGACGTCATTTGAAGCTTAAAGTGCAATGTCTCCTGTTCAGATACAACCTGATTTCTATGATTTTCATCTAATCAATAAGACTTAAAAGCATGTAAAGTGTCATTGAATGAACAAGTCTGCTAAATTATCTTGAAATAAGACAAGGACTTGCAAAAGAATGTACACATGTTTTAAAATGGTGTCATTTTGCCCCTTTTCTGAATCCACCTGATTGCCGTGTCTAACAACCAATCAATATGATTATAGTTTTGAAGAGAATGAACATTTCTACCACGTAACATTAAATTGTGTATCAGACAGGCGAATTCAGAGGAAAATGTTTTCAAGAATTGGGCGTATTTCACCCTTTCTCAGTAATATAGAAATTAAGATCTGAACTAACGAACAAGTCTGGCTAGTAATTTACCAAATTTTACAAGCTCGATTATTCTTGTATGGATTTTTCTTAAAATCACTGGTATTAAGATGTAACGATATGTTCATTGTACTTATAACAAAATATAAAATCACTTTTCAACAACAGATAAGCTTTTCATGTTAATTGAGTATAACCCCATGTTTTAAAAAGTGGTTGATAATTTGAAAAAAAAAAAAATTCAATATTCATTACCCCATTAACAATTTCCCTCATACATACGACACTTGAAAACATTGTGGCATAAGGGGAAATTGCTCAAAACGAGCTATTTCTCCTTTTGCCTCAATGTTTACCACTTTTAGTCATTGGTTATCCATTCAATCATAGAGATGTTCAATCTTTTGACAAAATATTTTCAAAGTCGTCTGCTGCAGATTTCTTGTATTTTGGAAAAGGTTAATATAATTTCAATGGAGTATTTCAACACCTTATCATTTTAGTTTTTTCATAAATTTACCAATTTGAATTATAAGTAGCCCTTATGAATCTTATCTACGCATGCCCTGATCGTCTAACCAATAGATGTCACCTGCAGTCTTATATATTTGTTATCTTCTATTTACAAACAGCCAACACTGGACATTCAAGAATGGCATTTAAACTGTAAATGAACAACAGAGCTAGTTATTTCATTACAAGAAAATCTGATCCTAAATTATATGTAGCTTTAATGCTTACATTGTTTTACAAATGAAATGTAACATAGTTCATGTTATACTAACATTAAAAATATCTGATTCTGATGACTTTTCTGATAACTTTACTCTAGTTAAGTATGAAACAGATCATTTTGTTTATATTAATTACCCACAGCATGCATTTTTGTATTATCTATAATTCTATAGTTAGAAAGGAAACAGTAAATTTAAGTTTCTAACATATTCTCTAAGCTTTAATAAGTACATAATTATGTCATCCATTATGATGTGTAATATATTGGAACAGTCCACTTTTATTATCAAACCAGAAAACAAATCTTGCATTTGAAATCAGTTTCTATGACACTAGTCTTAAAATCCTGTATATTTTATTTCTACTACCAGTACATGTAATGACTTAATTCTAAACAGGATCGTGACATTTTAGTTTTAATTTGTGGTCCTCTCACACTTATGAAAATGTTTATGATTGGAATTGTTGAAGTTTCTAACCCATTAGAAACTGAGACAAAATCGTGATTTTTCTCAAGAAACAAAGTTAAACCCATTTTGTTTAAATATGATTTAATTAAGTTCCAAGCGTCAGTTTATTTGGATTGATCCAAAAACTAAGTTTAAGGAAGTCCATTTGTCACTTTTAAGTGTCAAAGAATAGTGATTACATAAGCACAGGTGTCGTTTGAGAACTTGAAGAAAGACGTCGGCATTTTCTAAGATCTTTTCCCCATTGAAATGTGACTTACCGACTACTAAGTTGGTCATTTATGGACAATGTTTTAACTTTCATCACAATTTCTTAGGGAAAAAAATATTTAATTCGGAAATAGTTGTGGATTTAAAAAACGGTTTGTTGAATGTAATTTCCTCCCTTGTAAATATTTCCTAATTTGTTTCTTGTATGCAGTAAGAGTTGGTCGGAACTGAAAAAATATCCATTATTTATTTAGAAATGGATGTCTCCAGTTTCCGGACGCTAAAGCGCCCAATATAGGTCCGTTGATAAAAGATTTTCAAACAAATACTGGGAAAGTGAAAGTAGACTTTAATTATTTCCACTAGCAAGTCGGTCTAGTTTCTTCGAATTGTTCACTAGCCTAAAAGAAAATCTACTAGTTTATTGCTGTTGGACTAGTGCTTATTTCGACCAATGCTTGCTGATGCTATAGCAAGTTCTCCGTAGAAAATAAATATACCGAGCAAATTCTTCTTTTGCAACAATAATTCAAAAAGTCGTCTGCTGCAGAGGCTCAAAAATGGTATGTATGTGGGTAATGGTTGATATCTCAGGTTTATTTTTCTAAATATTTCAGAATAGATTAGAAAACATTGTGGCAAAATCAGATACTGCTCTCTATGAGCAATGTATCCTTTTGACAAAATGTTTTCAGAAGTTGTCTGCTGCAAATGCATCTGCAAGTGGTAAGAACATCACAAACAAATTTACTTTGACAAAAGAAATCGATGAGTTTCTTTTACTAGAGGGCAGGGGTACAAATAGGATTAGTGCCTTGAAAAATGCACTCGCCCTTAAATTAAACTGTTTATGATTGATTCTCTTTTATCTAAGGCTCTTTTTTGTCTCCCCTCCTCTCATTATTTGTTATCGCCACCACCTAAACTGCCGAAGGAGGAATTTAAGCTTGTTTATTTAAAATTTAAATAAATAGTCATAACGTATCGAAGCAAATATGACTGGTGTCTTCAATAATATTTACCTTTAAAGTGTCAGCTTTTTCCTAGTTTTGCGAAAATGTCCGCATTTATTTAATATTACAATAATTCAGCGATTTTTCCCTTCTTTAGATGGTACCGTTAACGGACCCATTCACATTTGCAAACGGTTCTTCACAATTCTTGCCATTTACTATCATTTTAATTGTTTAGCTTGATTTTCTGACAAATAAATATGAAATACTCGACCCGTCAAAACAAATCCCTACATTTTCCGTGCAGGATATTCATTCGAACAACTATCACTCTTTTACCGAATGTGATATTTAACCAAATCAAATAACTAACGAAATCATTATATATCTTATTCATACAAAAAGGGTGAAAAGTTCGGTGACATTTCGTTTAATTTGTTTCACCTATTTCGTCTAGTCAATTTAACCACGTGTTTGAAGAAAACGAGAAAACGTATTCAGATAACCCATCGGGTATTTTAAGCATTACCGCAACCAAAACATTGCCTACTGAGAACAAAATTTGTACCGGCTGCAATAAGTTTTGCCGTAGCAAGAGTGTCTTTTGTGCAGCTAACTCCCATTGGGTACATTATAGATGCGAAAAACTTTCACATGTAGACACAGTCAAACTGGAAACAGATGGTGCCGATTACTCATGTAGATCATGTTCTCGTTCTCTAATTGAAGTCCCCAAATCACTATGTTCGATTAATCCAGTATCTCAGGATCCACAGTGTGATAAGCATCCTACAACAAAAGAACATTCTATCTCTAGAAAAATGATAATTCCCGGAAGGACTAAGTATCCTAATCCCCCTATTCACACAAACGTCGAAGAAATCCTGGTTGAAGAAAACCTACAAGGTATAAGAACTATTTCACCTGATTTGTATAACCAATGTAACATATGTGATAAAGAACTACATGAAATATCTGTAACATGTGATTTGTGCCAAACAAACTGCCATCCCGAATGCATGAGTGTGGATAAATGTTTTTCCTGTTTAGGTACTGAGAATCAACATCTCTTAACACAAACTAGTAATCTCCATGATTTACTAAAACTAACTACTGGGTCACAGACAGATGACATCACTCCCTCTAGTAACGAGCTTAAATTAGTTCAACTAAAACAAAAGGACAACAAACTAAGGAAATGGGAAGAGGAGCTTAAGCTAAGGGAAAAACAACTACTTGAAAAGAAAACCGAAACTTTAACTATGTCAACCTACTGTGAAAAGCTCGAGAACCGGAATAAGGAAATGGTGCATACAATACAGTCATTAACCGAGCGAATAAATCATCTTGAAAATAAACCCAACCCATCAAAAACAGAGAGTATGGACAATACTCTAAAACTTATACATGAGCGTGTAACTAACTTTATAGTCAAACAGGTGGAAAAACAACTCGAAAAACTTGACCTTGATTTCTCAAACGAGGCTTCTGTCCCGCAACAAAAACACACCACTACGGAAAGATCAACTAACCATACGTCTTTTGAGCACAACACTACAATACACTTGGACAAGGAAACCCCTACCACAAATCATACCGCTCGAAAGTATGCTCCAACTGAAATACATTCAGAAAAGGAAGACTTCATTCAAGTACCAAGAAATAAAATACACGATGCCCTTACAGGAAATAAAATCTTCTATAAGAAACATACTCAGAGTCAGAGAAAACCAAGAGCTTCACCATCATGTCCCAAACCCACAGAAACTTCTTGGAGACAGAAACAGAATACCTCCTCTGCTCAGAGATCTGATACTACCACGGCAACCAGTAATACTGAACGTCATTTTTTAGACAACCGCCCACAGAACCCAATTGTGATCTAACTACTACTAACTGTGAGAACAATAATTTGAACCTTGTTTCATTCAACTGTAAAAACATACGAACTAGTTGTCACTCTGTCATAGAACTCTCTAAAAGTTACCAAATAATACTACTGCAAGAACACTGGCTGTTTCATTGTAACATGCATCTCCTAGGAGAACTATGTGAAAACCTTAAGTTTCAGGGAAAATCCTGCGATATGTATGATCCAATACAACCTACTCAACTACCGAGAGGGTACGGTGGAGTGGCGGTGTTGTGGAACAGGAGCATCGACCATCTAATTAACGCCATACCTGATGGAAATGAAAGAATCCAGTGTATTGAGCTCTTATTAAGTAACACTAAAAAAATCATAATCGTATCTGTGTACCTTCCCTCGAAGGGAAAAACTAATCACTTATCTGAGTTTCAAGAGTGTATCGACATTTTAAGCGAAATCTGTATTAAATATAGTTGCACACACACAGTTATCATTGGTGGAGACTATAATGAGGACTTGAACCACACCACATCTAAAAGATCGCTGTACCTGAAATCATTTATAGAAGAGCACAAGTTAGACTATAAGTGTCTCGGTAATACCTATACCGACCCTCAAGGAAAGGACTGTACTGAAATTGATTACTTTTTAACTACAGACTCTACCTGTGGGACAAGAAGCATCTTATATAACCTTACTTCTAATTGCTCAGATCATCATCCGATCACCTTAGATCTCAAACTAGACCTTGAACTGAAAAGGCCAAACCTCAAATCCAGAAACAACATTGTATCCAAAGATCAAGGACGAACAAACTGGGATAAGGTCGACAAACTGGAATACAAACTCCAAGTCGGAAATGAAATCTCTAAAACTACAAGAAACATTAATAGTGAAACAAATATAGAAGACAAAATAAGAGTAATAAACAATATCTTAGTGTCAGTGGCAACTAACTGTGCACCAAGAAGAAGAAAAACATTAAAATCAAACCCAAAACTAACTGTTTGGAATTCTAGAATTGCCGAATCTATGTTTAGACTGCGAACATCAGTGAAAAATTGGACACTAGGGGGAAAATCTAAGGATCCAGAAAATCCACTATGTGTAGACCGAAAATTAAAGAAAAGACAATTTAGACAACAGATACGGCAAGAACAGGCACGCCGAAGAGAACTCGATAGAGAGGAAATCCTGTCGACCAAATACAAGAACCCGAAACTTTTTCATAAATTGATCAACAAGGAAAGACAGGGCAAAAACACCTTTATTGACGACTTATTTGTGGGCAGTGCCAAATACTCCGGCTGTGAAAATATTCTTGATGGATTCAAAACACATTTTGAAACACTAGCTGAACACTCTTCAAACGAAATATATGACGAAAGCTATCACCAATACGTTAATGCTGAAGTCGAACATCTGAAAGGAATGGCGGATGCTCAAGACGTTCCACCAGTCACACTGGATGAATTACATAAAGCTATGAAAAACCTAAACAAGGGTAAATCTCCTGACTTTTATAACCTAACTGTTGAACACTACATCTATGGGGGAGAAATACTCCATGAAGCCATTCTAAAAATAATAAACAACATATTTGAATCGGGTGCAGTGCCACAACTTCTAAAGATTGGACTTCTCTCACCGGTCTTCAAGAATAAAGGTAAACAATCAGACTCAATAAACTATAGAGGTATCACAGTACTACCAGTGCTTGAAAAAATAATAGAATCCATACTGAAATATCGAATTGCAATCATTTTCGAAGAAACACAGAGTGCTTTTCAAAGAGGGTTCACATCAGGTACCTCCCCACTACATGCTGCGCTAATTATAGAAGAAACAGCCAGAATAAACAGCGATACAAACTCGTCCTGCAATTATATTTTTCTAGATGCCAAATCAGCATTTGACGTCGTAAACCATAATCATATGATGAGACGGGTATATTACACAGGAGTAAGCAACAAACATTGGTCAATTCTGCAGAGCCTACACAAAGACACTACAAGTGTGATTAAATGGCAAAAACAGCACTCGGACCCCTTCGCGGTTAGGCAGGGAGTGAGACAGGGTGGCATTATAAGCACTGACCTATACAAGCTCTACATCAATCCCCTATTACTGAGGCTAGCAAACAAAAAGACCGGGTTCAGCCTGGGGAATATTGACTGCACCGCCAGTGCATGTGCTGACGACGTAGCCATTATCTGCCGGGAAGACACCGAGACCCAACTACTAATTAACATAGCTGAAGACTTTGCTAACAGAGAGCGATATATTCTACAACCCAGTAAAACTGAAGCACTGAAATTCTTCCCATCAAAGAAAAAACCGCTTGACGAGCATAACTTTGAATTATATGAGAAGAGTATTCCTAATGTCAAAACCAGTACACATCTAGGTATTATAAGAGCAAAAACCCTAAAAGAGACAATTGAAATTAACACTGAAAAAAACATACAAAAAGCAAGTAGAGCCTTATATAGCTTAATGGCTAGTGGATTACACGGACACAATGGACTGGATCCAGAAACCTGTCTTCATCTAGTGCAATTGTACATTACTCCATTACTGCTATATGGACTAGAAGTTCTACTTCCTAGAACGAAACATCTAGACAAACTAGAAACATTCCAGAAGAAAACTCTTAAACAAATATTATCAGTTCCTGTGAACACAGCCGACTCGGCGGTGTATATGCTGTCCGGTTTCTTGCCCGTGGAGGGTCAACTAGACAAAAAAGCTCTCACATTATTTCGAAACGTATGTTCACAGCCAAACGGAGCTATTGAAAAGAAATTAGCAGCAAGACAACTACACATGAATAACTCTCAAAGTAAAAGTTGGTTTGCTGAAATTAAGAAACTCACTTGGAAATACAATATTATAGATCCATCAACAATGCTCGAGAATCCAATGGAAAAAACACAGTGGCGTAACTACATAGACAAAGCGATAAATAGATACTGGACGGAGAAAATCGAGTCCTCTCTACAATACTATAAAAGTCTCCAATACTTGAACCCAGTATACAATCCTGGGAAACCCCATATACAGCTGCGAATCCCGCTTAAATCCTCAAGGGATACTCACAAGATACCAATACAAATGAAACTCATGTGTGGCGGATACATTCTCCAGAGCTGCAGAGCGCGCTTCAACCAGAATCTGGTAGATCCTACATGTAAAGTGTGCAACACAGACAATGAAACATTAGAACACTTCATACTACAATGTGACGCCCTGCAATGTATGCGTCAATCTATACTATGCGATATCACTCAGGAATTGGAAAACTTAGGCTTTGCTGATTTCAATAACCTATCAAACAAGTTAAAAATCCAAATGCTACTGGACTTTACATACTTCCCTTATCTTAGAACCAAAGCACCCCACCAACTGCAAAATTGTGTGTACCAAACCAGAAGGTTATTATACAACCTACATACTACGCGTTATAAATTACTACAACTGAACCTAAACATTAACTAGGGGAAGTAACTGTGTCTATCGGTTTCAGATTAGAGAGCGTCGTACTTGAACTTAAAACTAACGGCAACGATCGATCCCTTTTTTCTTTTTTTTCCGTTCTTACTTGTCCTGCTTTTAAACTGTATATAAAGGCGTACATAGTGTAAATTGTGAAATATCATTGGTGGAGGTGATTCAACCAGTAAAAGGAAATACCACATCAACAGATGGTTCTTCCTCAAGGAAGGTTTTGAGAAGAGAACATAGAACATAGAACATGGCGAACGATTTAAATTGTTCGCTGATGAGAAGCATATTTTAGAGACTCAATTCAATGTTAAATACAAGACGAATGTTTGACGCAAAGCGTCAAAGAGAAGCCGCAATTGTTCGGTGCACACGTAGAAATAAGAAAAACGAACATTAGAACAATTTAAACTGTAGACGGTAATATGCTGATATATTTATCCTTTTAAAGGCTGTTGTTTACTTCAAATTACCTCCCTTTAAGAAATACCATGATTTTTACCTTGTGATTCGTATGAATAAGATTGACAATCATTGAAATTATATTAATGAAAACTATTATTTAAATTAGCAACAACATCAAAATTAAATTTAAGCCAAGATAAATGTGTTCACATTTCGTTAATTGTTTATAGATACCCTAAGGTATAGGTATGACTGTAAAATATACTAAGGCTGTTGACTGTGAATCTCGCAGGAACACCCATTTCAATATACCAAACATGTTAAAGTAAATTTAAGTATGAACCGTTCTTGTATGTAATAAAACTAGAAACGTCAGTTTGTGTATAAGTATATTTCAAATATTTGCGATTTTATATTAAGACTAGCTAAGCCGGCACAACGTGAGCTTCCTCTACCAAATTGGTTGTTGTATGTGGGAAACGGTTAGCTGATGAACATGTATTTAAATGTTTAACTCTGTTAAATATTTGTATTCCCTTTAAATTGATTATTTAAATAGTCATAAATGTGCATTATTAGACAAAGATGTCAGACCAAATGGAAAAAATCTTTGCTGCACTTAGTTAAATTATGCGTACTTCAAATTAACCCCCTTTAAGTACTACCAGGATTTTTTTCTTGTGATTCGTATGAATAAGTTTGATAAACATTATCATTTCAACTAAACGGCAACATTTATCTTGAAACAGATATTTCTGTGGTTTGTATATGTTTTTGTCTGCACTTTGCGATGACAATTGTGAAAATGAAAATCTATAGTGGTAAACGCTTAGCTGTTGAACATGTATTTAAATCTTTAACTCTGTTAAATATTTGTATTCCCTTTAAATTGTTGATTTAAATCTTCATACATGTGTATTATTAGACAAGGGTGTTAGACCAAATGGGAAAAATATTTGCTGCACTTAGTTAAAGTATGCGTATACTTCAAATTACCTCCCTTTAAGTAATACCAGGATTTTTTTCTTGTGATTCGTATGAATAAGTTTGATAAACATTAGCATTTTAACTAGACGGCGAATTTGATATTGAAACAGATATTTCTGTGGTTTATATATGTTCATGTCTGCACTTCTTCATCTAATTACTGCTTAATATATGAAAGCATGTAAGGAACCAGATTACATTTACCGCGCGCCTCTCTTGTTTATGGTTCCCGGTTTATCATACTGTCGAAATATAATAAAGATTCTGAGGCAGGTAACCAATTCAGTTTTACTGTTTAGACTAGATACAGTATAAATTTCACTTAAATAAAAATGTACATACATTCAATTAATATACTGGCCCTTGTCTTTTGTTTTTAATTTGTAAAACTCACACATGTATATAGAATGTAAAAGGGATGTTTTAAAAGTCATTACCTTAAATTAATGTACTTAGTTAGGACAAAGAGAAATCAAAACATGTGGTCACGATGGCAGGTCTAAATATTCTCCTTGTCCGTAATTTCTAAGCATCATTACAGGAAGCCGCCTCCTGGCGGCTTCCAATAATTTGTATCATCGTTGCAATAACTGTTTACGATGTTAACATCTTGATAACGTTGAACGTGCTGGTCGCTACTAGAAGCGAGCACCTGTTGACCCCATACGTAACTTCACGGATAATTCGATGGGCACTTGTCAAGGGAATAAATGGATAGAGAGAAAGAGAGAGAAAATGCTAAGCAATGTAGAATAGTATTATGATTAAGGACATGAAGGAATATTTTTGGACTAGCGCCTATAATTTTGTACTAGCCCGATCCTTCCTTCGACTCGCCAATACAACCGGGCGAGTGGATGTTTACACCCCTGCGAGAGGGAACAAAGGGTTATAATTTACAAAGGGTAATTGCAAGGTGCAGTGTTTACAAACGTGTCTATATTGGAGTAGTGATATCCAAATAATGTTGTACACTTCAATATGATATTGGCACATTAAGAGACTAGTAATTTTATTTGGATACCTAGAATAAGTGGAATATATTTTATTTATTTGACTTTTGTTTATGTTTGCATTCGTAATTCAGTCTAGGATTTGTTCGCACTATTTCTCTGTGTGTTCTGAGTCATTTACATTACGTGACTGAACAGGAAGTTATATATATGGTATCTTGCTACGCAATCTATCAACAATAAAACAATGAAAGAAAACTAATGATAAAGACATCTGAGTAGAACCTTAAGTAAAATTACATGATCACATTACCTTCACATGCATTATCATCTGTCAGATCAAACCCATTTTTACAGAAGCATTGTGCCTCACCATTTTCCATAGTACAACCATCAGCCGCTGAGCAATCGATATTGGAGCCACTACACACATCACTGTCTGTGTATATAGAAATAACATATTTTCACCGTTTACTCGATATAGTTTTTCAGAGTCGTATAGAGGCATGATATCTACAACATTGGACAAATTTACAATGAGGTAGAGGAAAACTGATACATATAGACATATATAATGAAGAAATTATCAAGACATTTTCAGACAAAATAAAACAACATTGAAAGGAAAATAGATATATATCACCATGTGCTATTACCCGTTGCCTACAGTATTTCTCAAAAGTCATTTTATAAGTCATATATCTTTTAAGTTCTGAGAACATAAAAATACACTGTATTCGTTCAATTATTTGTAAAGGTTGTGTAAATTGTGTATAACGTATAATGAACCCTGCATTACAAAATAATCTTTCTAGTCGTATCTCGTTAACATGCAGATGTTTTTCTTTAGTATTGGCTGGATCATGGAAAAAGCTACACAGTAGAGTTACCATTTTGAAGACAAGTCAGTCCATCAGTATTCAGGTCAAATCCCTCTTTACAAGAACACCCATAACTCCCGTCAGTATTTCTACACATGTGCTCACACTGATGAAGTGCTTCATCACACTCATTTATGTCTGAAAATATTATAATCTGATTTAGGGAAAAAGTACTATTTGTCTCACAAATCATCTGTGAAACAAAATGTTATGTCTGGTAAAGCATTTGTGGAAAAGAATAATGTGATCAATTATTCTTTTGTCACAACATTTCCAAAAGTCGTATTAATCAGGGAAAATGTCACTTAAAGGTATTTGTAAACGCTTGTTTACCTCTGCCTGACTGACCATCAATGTGAAGTGGTAAGAAACTACATTGAAATTATCCAAAAAGTGTCAGGTTCAACTAGATATGTCAAGATACTTACCTGTACATAGATTAGTGTTTGTTGTTTCAATTCTATATCCTAACATACAAGAGCATTCAAATCTCCCCTCTGTATTTGTACATAATTGTTCACAGTCACCTTTACGTTCTGAACACTCATCTATATCTGCAAGTACACGTACAATGATAACAATAACTGACAGTATGTTAGTACTTGCACTTATTGTGACCTTTATAGTAAGCCAATAATCTTGATGCAAGGTCATGTCGCACCATCTGGACATAAACAAGAGTTGTGTCAAATAGGGGTATAAGTCCAAAGACTAAAAGGTTCTGGTCTGGAAACAATAAATATGTTATTTTAAATGCACTACTTAAATGCGATTTTTGTGCAAGTAATGTAGAAAAATTAGGACATCTGTTTTGGGAATGCACACACACATAATTGTTATGGTATGGAATTATAACCTTTTTGGAAAGAAATCAGATAAAAGTGAAGATACAAACAAAAGATGTTTTTCTTGACATATCAAAAAATATCACAGATATTTAATACATATTTAAAATGAAATATGCCAATCAAATACCAACGAGTAATATGTTTATTAATTACTTTAATAACAGATTAAAAGTAGAGCAAGAGAAAGCCTTTTTAAAAGACCAGTCATAACTTTTTAATAGAAAATGGAAACAAATCTTAAACCATTGTTAATTTCTAAATCAATAGACCTTACCTTATTTTATCGAACTTTAGTCCAAGATCTCTCTCCCTCCCCCTCTCTCTCTCTCTCTCTCTCTCTCTCTCTCTCTCTCTCTCTCTCTCTCTCTCTCTCTCTCTCTCTCTATATATATATATATATACGTGTGTGTGTGTGTGTGTGTGTGTGTGTGTGTGTGTGTGTGTGTGTGTCTCTCTCTCTCTCTCTCTCTCTCTCTCTCTCTCTCTCTCTCTCTCTCTCTCTCTCTCTCTCTCTCTGTATTTCTCTGTTGTTCTCTCTCTCTTTTCACTATCTCTCTCTCTATCACTCTGCTGTCGCTGTGTCTCTCTGTTTGTCTCTCTGTCTGTCTCTCCCTGTCTGTCTCTCTCTCTCTTTCTCTCTATCTCTATCTCTCTCTCTCTCCCTCTCTCTCTCTCTCTCTTTCTCTCTCTCTCTCTCTCTCTGTGTCTCTCTCTCTC
>JASEVX010000001.1:238967170-239000079 GCA_031761405.1 Serripes groenlandicus
GTGGGAAACGGTTAGCTGATGAACATGTATTTAAATGTTTAACTCTGTTAAATATTTGTATTCCCTTTAAATTGATTATTTAAATAGTCATAAATGTGCATTATTAGACAAAGATGTCAGACCAAATGGAAAAAATCTTTGCTGCACTTAGTTAAATTATGCGTACTTCAAATTAACCCCCTTTAAGTACTACCAGGATTTTTTTCTTGTGATTCGTATGAATAAGTTTGATAAACATTATCATTTCAACTAAACGGCAACATTTATCTTGAAACAGATATTTCTGTGGTTTGTATATGTTTTTGTCTGCACTTTGCGATGACAATTGTGAAAATGAAAATCTATAGTGGTAAACGCTTAGCTGTTGAACATGTATTTAAATCTTTAACTCTGTTAAATATTTGTATTCCCTTTAAATTGTTGATTTAAATCTTCATACATGTGTATTATTAGACAAGGGTGTTAGACCAAATGGGAAAAATATTTGCTGCACTTAGTTAAAGTATGCGTATACTTCAAATTACCTCCCTTTAAGTAATACCAGGATTTTTTTCTTGTGATTCGTATGAATAAGTTTGATAAACATTAGCATTTTAACTAGACGGCGAATTTGATATTGAAACAGATATTTCTGTGGTTTATATATGTTCATGTCTGCACTTCTTCATCTAATTACTGCTTAATATATGAAAGCATGTAAGGAACCAGATTACATTTACCGCGCGCCTCTCTTGTTTATGGTTCCCGGTTTATCATACTGTCGAAATATAATAAAGATTCTGAGGCAGGTAACCAATTCAGTTTTACTGTTTAGACTAGATACAGTATAAATTTCACTTAAATAAAAATGTACATACATTCAATTAATATACTGGCCCTTGTCTTTTGTTTTTAATTTGTAAAACTCACACATGTATATAGAATGTAAAAGGGATGTTTTAAAAGTCATTACCTTAAATTAATGTACTTAGTTAGGACAAAGAGAAATCAAAACATGTGGTCACGATGGCAGGTCTAAATATTCTCCTTGTCCGTAATTTCTAAGCATCATTACAGGAAGCCGCCTCCTGGCGGCTTCCAATAATTTGTATCATCGTTGCAATAACTGTTTACGATGTTAACATCTTGATAACGTTGAACGTGCTGGTCGCTACTAGAAGCGAGCACCTGTTGACCCCATACGTAACTTCACGGATAATTCGATGGGCACTTGTCAAGGGAATAAATGGATAGAGAGAAAGAGAGAGAAAATGCTAAGCAATGTAGAATAGTATTATGATTAAGGACATGAAGGAATATTTTTGGACTAGCGCCTATAATTTTGTACTAGCCCGATCCTTCCTTCGACTCGCCAATACAACCGGCGAGTGTTTACACCCCTGCGAGAGGGAACAAAGGGTTATAATTTACAAGGGTAATTGCAAGTGCAGTTTACAAACGTGTCTATATTGGTTGAGTAGTGATATCCAAATAATGTTGTACAACTTCAATATGATATTGGCACATTAGAGACTAGTAATTTTATTTGGATACCTAGAATAAGTGGAATATATTTTATTTATTTGACTTTGTTATGTTCATCGTATTCAGCGTCATTTACATTACGTGACAGGAAGTTATATATATGGTATCTTGCTACGCAATCTATCAACAATAAAACAATGAAAGAAAACTAATGATAAAGACATCTGAGTAGAACCTTAAGTAAAATTACATGATCACATTACCTTCACATGCATTATCATCTGTCAGATCAAACCCATTTCAGATCAAACCATTTTACAGAAGCATTTCCACATCCAACCACCACCCCCCCCCCCCCCCCACCCCCACCCACCCCCACATTGGAGCCACTACACACATCACTGTCTGTGTATATAGAAATAACATTTTCACCGTTTACTCGATATAGTTTTCAGTTCAGAGTCGTATAGAGGCATGATATCTACAACATTGGACAAATTTACAATGAGGTAGAGGAAAACTGATACATATAGACATATATAATGAAGAAATTATCAAGACATTTTCAGACAAAATAAAACAACATTGAAAGGAAAATAGATATATATCACCATGTGCTATTACCCGTTGCCTACAGTATTTCTCAAAAGTCATTTTATAAGTCATATATCTTTTAAGTTCTGCTGAACATAAAATACACTGTATTCGTTCATTTAAGGTTGTAATTGTACGTATAATGTAACCTGCATTACAAAGTAATCTTTCTAGTCGTATCTCGTTAACATGCAGATGTTTTTCTTTATATTGGCTGGATCATGGAAAAAGCTACACAGTAGAGTTACCATTTTGAAGACAAGTCAGTCCATCAGTATTCAGGTCAAATCCCTCTGTACAAGAACACCCATAACTCCCGTCAGTATCTTCTACACATGTGCCTCACCACTGATGAAGTGCTTCATCACACTCATATGTCTGAAAATATTATAATCTGATTTAGGGAAAAAGTACTATTTGTCTCACAAATCATCTGTGAAACAAAATGTTATGTCTGGTAAAGCATTTGTGTGGAAAAGAATAATGTGATCAATTATTCTTTTGTCACAACATTTCCAAAAGTCGTATTAATCGGAGATGTCACTTAAAGGTATTTGTAAACGCTTGTTTACCTCTGCCTGACTGACCATCATGAAGGTGGTAAAAACTACATTGAAATTATCCAAAAAGTGTCAGTTCACTAGATATGTCAAGATACTTATGTACATAGATTAGTGTTTGTTGTTTCAATTCTATATCCTAACATACAAGAGCATTCAAATCTCCCCTCTGTATTTGTACATAATTGTTCACAGTCACCTTTACGTTCTGAACACTCATCTATATCTGCAAGTACACGTAATATACATAACTGACAGTATGTTAGTACTTGCACTTATTGTGACCTTTATAGTAAGCCAATAAATCTTGATGCAAGGTCATGTCGCACCATCTGGACATAAACAAGAGTTGTGTCAAATAGGGGTATAAGTCCAAAGACTAAAAGGTTCTGGTCTGGAAACAATAAATATGTTATTTTAAATGCACTACTTAAATGCGATTTTTGTGCAAGTAATGTAGAAAAATTAGGACATCTGTTTTGGGAATGCACACACACATAATTGTTATGGTATGGAATTATAACCTTTTTGGAAAGAAATCAGATAAAAGTGAAGATACAAACAAAAGATGTTTTTCTTGACATATCAAAAAATATCACAGATATTTAATACATATTTAAAATGAAATATGCCAATCAATACCAACGAGTAATAATATGTTTATTAATTACTTTAATAACAGATTAAAAGTAGAGCAAGAGAAAGCCTGCCTTTTTAAAGACCAGTCATAACTTTTTATAGAAAATGGAAACAAATCTTAAACCATTGTTAATTTCTAAATCAATAGACCTTACCTTATTTTATCGAACTTTAGTCCAAGATCTCTCTCCCTCCCCCTCTCTCTCTCTCTCTCTCTCTCTCTCTCTCTTCTCTCTCTCTCTCTCTCTCTCTCTCTCTCTCTCTCTATATATATATATATATACGTGTGTGTGTGTGTGTGTGTGTGTGTGTGTGTGTGTGTGTGTGTGTGTCTCTCTCTCTCTCTCTCTCTCTCTCTCTCTCTCTCTCTCTCTCTCTCTCTCTCTCTCTCTCTCTCTGTATTTCTCTGTTGTTCTCTCTCTCTTTTCACTATCTCTCTCTCTATCACTCTGCTGTCGCTGTGTCTCTCTGTTTGTCTCTGTCTGTCTCTCCCTGTCTGTCTCTCTCTCTCTTTCTCTCTATCTCTATCTCTCTCTCTCTCCCCTCTCTCTCTCTCTCTCTTTCTCTCTCTCTCTCTCTCTCTGTGTCTCTCTCTCTCTCTTAAACAATTGTTAATTTCTAAATCATTATACCTTACCTTATTTTATCGAGCTTTAGTCCAATATACATAAATACATAAACTCCCCTCCCTCCCTCTCTCTCTCTCTCTCTCTCTCTCTCTCTATCTCTCTTTCTCTGTTTCTCTTTATCCTCTTTCTCTCTGTCTGTGTCTCTCTGTCTTTTTTCACTCTCTCTGTAAAGATATCTCTATGTGTGTCTATCTCTATGTCTATCTGTCTGTCTGTCTGTCTGTCTGTCTCTCTCTCTCTCTCTCTCTGTCTCTGTCTTTCTCTATGTCTCTCTCTCTCTCTCCTATGTCTCTCTCTCTCTATCTCTCTCTCTCTCTTCTCTCTCTCTCTCCTCTCTCTCTCTCTCTCTCTCTCTCTCTCTCTCTCTCTCTCTCTCTCTCTCTCTCTATCTCTCTCTCTCTATCTCTCTCTCTCTTATAATACTGAAAACAGAACAGCATTATATGCACAAATATAGTTCTGATAATATGTATTTATATGACGTTAGAATGTGAATTACATATGCACTGACTTTAAGATATATATTTTACTTACATGTATTATGTAAAATTGTTTTGAATCAAATGAAAAAAGAAGAAGCAGCAAATTCCATGAAGATTCTGAAAAAAACGAAATTAAATCATTCCAGCCCATTGTCACTACGTTCTACAGAGTCGCCTACAGTGTTAATATCAAAAGTTATTGGTTAATTAGATATATTTTCGATTAAATGGGCACTTACCAACGCATTTATCTTCGAGAGTCAGTGCATAACCATCTGGACAAGGCCCACATTTGTATGATATATTGCTTGCTTTTGTTCACTCGGTGTCATATCAGTACATTCTCTAAACAGGGAACATGGCTTTGAAGCACATCCATCAAAGTCTCTTCACAGTCATCACCTATAGAATCAAATGTGTGAATTTAAACATTGTTATATATTTGTACAGTGTAGAAAGGATACATGAAATTCCACGCAAATCAGGTCTTCCATTTATCAAAACAGTGCTGGCCAAATCATTATTTGGAGTTCTTGTCATATAAAAATAGTAACAGTGCATCTACTCGACATTTCTATTGCATAAGTACGACATATTGAGCTATGTATATGTCTAAATATATCTAATAAATGCAATCATTAATTATGTGAGGTAACACGTTCACCAAACGATCTAAATCGAATACAGCTGCCTTAATTTAACCCTTTGCTTGAAGTAGCCCATTACATGACTATGTTTTGACCTAATATGATCTATTCCCAGACTTATCCAGAGAGAGTTCACACTTTTTGTAAAACGTTCCGTTCTTTTTTAACAACGTGACTTGGATTATTCTAAGCCCAATTAAAATCCAGAAATATTTCCTAACTGCGATATTTGTTTTAATTAATGCAAGCGTTACAAAACATTTAAGCGGATATCAAAGTTTGATAATTTCTAGCAACAGTGACCTTGATCTAAGTGACCCAATTATAATCCAAGCTAGCATTTTGCATAAGCCACACACACTGATATATGATGAAAAGTAGTCAAATCTAACTTCTGGTGTCCATCTGAAACATTTCTTTATATTTCAGTAAAAGTGACCTTTACCCAAACAAGCTTTTTACAATCTACCAATATGCGAAATTTGATAAATATTAGAAGAGGGAAACTGAAAAAAATCGAGCGCAAACCATGTTTTAATATGAAAAGAAAAATAACTATCTCTTTGTCTGCGTTTCTCTCTCTCTCTCTCTCTCTCTCTCTCTCTTCTCTCTCTCTCTCTCTCTCTCCTCTTCTCTCCTCTCTCTCTCTCTCTCTCTCTCTCCCTATCTCCCTCAATATCTCTCTCTATCTCTCTCTGACATTCTATCCCGTTCTCAAACGGATCTACATGTACTATCATATAATGATTAGCATGTAAAGCTTTACCGTCAAATCCAATATCACATGCACACCTGGCCAGTGAGAAACCTTCAGTTTTTCTTTCAACCTCTCTGATCTCTGTTTTTGAGCAGCTCCCACTTCCACTACAGCCTGTACACACGAAAAGGTTGATCATTTTCTTAGGTGATTTATAACCATCTGCATTTTTCAACCGTTACTCTGAAACAAACAAACCCTTAAAAATGGTATTTTGTATGACGAGACATTTTATTTTCAATCTAAAGAAAAAGAGTAAAAATCATGTTGACAATAACAAGAAGAAATAAATGAAGCTCTGACATTGCATGTGCTTTTTTCTATATTTTGGCCATACCACAGGAAAATAAATACTGTGATTGTTTCGATAAGTGTAGAGTCAGATTTGTCAGACCTCACACATAGGTTTGATCAGGATATCGTCTGTTACTTACTTTTAAAAAGAAGATTAGTTGTAACTTCAGATTCAGAATATTTTATTGACTCAAACTTTACAAAGTTTATGGTCATTTACAAATATACAATAACACAATATAAATGTGTGTATCAAGGAAAGAATGGTCTCAATATAGTTTTGGAGGACAAACTGCCATGTCATATTAGAAGCTTTAAACATGTAACAGCCATGAAGATGAATATGTAGTAAAAGACATATGGCATCCCATGTCACTTTATTTACATACACATACGCATGCTGCCACATATCGTATTGTCATATCCAAACAATGTCAAAGACGTTACACAAACTAAAGTATACCTTGTACATGCGCTTCTATATTTCATCGTGTATAGTTTGGTAAAGAAAGAAAATTAAACATATCAACATACATACGATACATATATATTAAAGCACATCATTGTTGCGTTTATAAAAAGAAAAGGTAATACATTTACAAAGGTTGATAAGGTCACCTCTATTATTGGTTTTTAAAAGCTTAACTAACTTAAACATATTTGGGGTTTTCCAATATTTCTTATTTACAAATTTATTTTAATCTAATATCTAAATAGTATGCACATTGTAGGATACAGTGGAATTATGACTGAAATACCAATCACATAAATATGCATTTCGTTTGCCACCAATAATAATACTTTTAGAACTTCCAGACGTCATTTTGCGGTGGCGCAGTGAAGTAAGTGGTTATACCTAATTTGGATTGGTTCTGTGTTGACTATCTTGAATAGTAGAGTTTTGTTGGAGAAAACCGTAAACCTATCTTTATCCAGACCCTCAACAACGACTTTATCATCTTCATCGCCCACACGTAACTGACAGACCACCTCATCTTCAAGATAAATACTGGTAACTTCACATGTTTCAAAAGAGGGGATCGTTGCATCTGTAAGAATGTATATAAACCGTATACAATAATAACACAAACATATCTGAAAAAATATGAATACTTACCTGATAAAAATGAATACTTCCCTGTTTTGTAGGATTGGTATTCATTAAAAAGTATAAGATATCATTGAAAGCAAAGAAAATACTGTTAGCATTGGTGAACATGTTTTTCATCGAAGCTGAATAGTTGCAGCAATTGGTGGGGATGGTTACACAAAAGTCGGATTGTTGCTTGTGACTTCCATACTTACTTATTTCTCGTTTATCTATGACTGAAGACAAGTCAGTAGCTTTTGTTTGGTAAGCTATTTCTTCATCTTCCGTGAAAATGAAATCAAAGATACACTGTTTATTTCCTAAACAGATCGACTCTCCTTGCCCCACTTTATCTATTGGGGCATCTTCTATAAATGGTGGGATATAGGAGGCATTGTGATAATCTTGATGACCTTTACCCTTTGAATAAATAAACACAGATGTGCTGGCATTAACTCTCCCTGAAACAAAATAAAAACAATTTATATTGTTTTAGATTACGGATACACATCAAATTAATCTCACATTAGTTTAATTCAAATAAATGTTGTTTATTTCTTCTGCTCTGCATTTGATGGACAAACCATCGTGTCTCAAATGATCTATATTGGTTTGTTTTGGGTTTACTATGTTAGTAATCCATCAATTTATAGCCGTCTTCTTAAAAAGCAGTTGATCCTATTAATCGAATATGCATGGAAATATTTGGTCAAAAAAAAAAAAAAAACTTATTGGAAACAAAAGTAGATGTATATGGAGAATACTAGTATGTTTACCGTCATTAAATAGAGGGCATTACAAACGCCCATGTTGTAAGTATTGGCCTCCTTTCATAGTGCTAACATTAGACTGAAGAGAATCTGTCCATGTTAATATGTACTACATAGCTTCACGTGACTCTACAACATATAATACTGAAGATCTTTATAAAGTCAATATAAGAATTAAAATATAATTACATTCACTTCCATAGTCAAAGACTTCCCTCTCAGACATGTTTGCATTCTTCATGGTTCCATTTGGAAGAACAAAATCGTCATTAGGATCCCGATTAAAATTTCCCAGAAGTCCTCTAGTCTGGTTTTGAAATTCTGAGTTGATTAGTACAACTAGCGTAAACATTCTTACATTGACTGTGACGTTCAGGGAAATACCTATTGTATAAAATAGTAACGTTCAGGAAATAAACATTGTATACATACAAAGAAATATAATTTGAATAGATTAGAAACATTCAGAAAATATGTATTGTATAAGTTAGAATATTCTACAAAAAAGCATAGATTAGAAACATACTATAGAAAATTACCAAGTACAATATATGGGAATATCTGTTATATGAATAGAATAGGAAGTTTAAGGGTAATACGTCAGTGTACAAATAAACAACATTCATGGAACTATCTATTCTAAAAATTATTATTTAAAATATATGGAAATACCTATTGTATCAAATAGCTTGTTATCTAGTGAGTTTATTGACAGTGCCATTTAAAAATAAGAATAAGCTACAGTGTAGAGTATATATATACGAAAATCCGTGGACCATGAATTGCATTCGTTAGTTAGTTACCTATTACAGTTCATAACAATACTTATATTATTCAATAGAAAGTTGAATAGTTAAACCAATGGAAATATCGCTGATATAGATAAAAACGATTGGCTAGTGTATTAATTATTACCCTTCTAAGAAATACCTATTGCATCATTATTTTATGGAAATATCATATCTTTTGCATAAAACAGCATCACCCAAGAAAACATCTACAATATAAACAGCCACACCACAAACCAACATTCGGAACATGGTAATCAGCAACGGACCAGGTCAGCCTGCTTCACCGCGCATGCCGATCTGGATATTGTCTATTCTCCATCGGGAAGGGTTTGACCCAACCAAACTAATCAAGTATGCAATTACATGCGTTTAAATATCTTTTCTATTAATTTCAAAACATCCGAAGCTTAATCTATTAACGTTATGGTCAAAACAGTAACATGCAGGAACATACCTCTTGTTTAAAAATATAGTAATCGGGATATCACACATTTGATAATGTAGCAACTTTCAGAGAAAAAACTTGGCTAAAAAAAGTGATATTAAGGAAAACACTAGTTGTATAATGTAGCAACATTCAAGGAAATAACTCTTCTATAAAACAATAATATTGAAGAATGTCGCTTTTTGGGAAAAAGCAGTATTGTGAAAAATAATTATCTACAAAAACGTTACTTTGATTAATGATATCATACAGAAAATAACTTTGTTTAAGTCGGTAAATAAATATGTTGCTACAAAGAAGTTAAGAGTGTGAAGCAGTTTTATAAGAAATATACAAACACATATTTGCATTAGGCAACAGTGAAATGCTTTGATTTTACAACATAATATCCTACATTTAATTACACATTCAATTACAATCCTAATAAGTTCAGTCACAATATGTGATTCAAACACCCGAGTCAATGTGAGAGGTGGTACAAGTGTACATACATACATTGTACTAAAGGATTTATATAGATACTGCTGTGCAGCAGTTTCTTGAAACCTTCTTTTCTCTATTGACGGAAAGTGCAGATTCTGATCAAGCCACATGTTAATCTGGATATACACGTTCGTTTATGCTCTGAGGTTGGATTTCAAACAGCATGGACACTAATGTTCTCACCAAAATACGGAAAGAATACGGTTATAGTAGTTTGTCCTCGTGTCACAATTTGCATGCTCCCATTCTTTGATGCATAAGTATAATTGTGTTGTCTAATTGCAAGGGAAATGTCATCTCTGTTAGCGTAAACCGTAAAACCTAGAATAAATAAAATATCTTATTATAACATTTATCGTTTATCATTAGAACAGTTTACTATTAAGAAACGGCATTTGCATTGTATGAATGGAAGTACTCTTTATTATCAAAAAAAACCTGTGCTCTTCAGTCATAAACACCTATGTATTTTCCAGACATAAATCAATGCACACAGTAACTTATCAAATGGTTATGACAGTGTTACCACTGAAGTTTTGAATTAAATTCTACTGGAATGATTCGTTGTTTAAATACAAACGTAGAAATAATTAAACTTCGTGATCGTTAAAGGTACTCATTGCGTTTTCTTTTATTTAAATTGTATCACAATGGAAAGTAAACCACCACAATTAATCAACCATAAATCCTGCTACGGGCTACGGAAGTTATTATACCTGTAAATAACACTGGCCCAATGAAGTTTGACTGAGTTCTTTAGTTGGCGTTGCCGAGCTTGGAAGGTACTGTGAGCGAAATAACAAGCTCCAACGAGTATATGACGAACGGAGCGTAAAACCATGAATCTACATAAACTACAAATGCTAAGGAAAATGATGGGTTGTCAGCGCCAATATCTCCCAATCTGAGGTTAGTTCCAAATTCCCTTACTTTTAATAATCAAAACAACACTTTGTTAAATAAATGAAAGCTACCATCAGTTATGATTTAAATAATCGTTGAAAGTAAATTTAACGTTTTCAATAGCGTTTGTATACGAAACATGATGCAGCTATATATACAAGGCAACTGGCAACGTATCATATTCCCAAATAATGACCAGCGTTACGTCACGTCAATGCAAAGGCAATATCAATCAGTTATCAACAGCTAAGCTGGACACAAACGCTAATTGACTCTTCTCCAATCCAGGAAAAAAAGATCCGACGAAATGAAGTTTATGTGTTTGAGTTCGCATTTTGAGTGTGTGTCTTGAAGTGATAATGATATGAACACATATATCTCTTCATTATATATTGAAATTTTCAGCATGATCAGACACACATTCATCAAAATAGGTCAAATATATAGCTGCACAGTTATAAGTTTACTTAAGTGTATGAATGAACTTTAATGAGTCGATTACCTTAATATAACTAACATTAAAGATGCACTTTTATAGAAATTCATAAAAGAAATAAGTAAAAGGAGAATTATTTTTCCGTATAAACCTTTATGAGGTGATGTTTGATTCTAATTAGACTGTAGTATGAGAAAGCTTTCATATTTTAGTTATATAATTTAAATAGTTTTTCCCTGCTCGGTATGTACCGATTAATGAATTGCGAGAAATAACGGGAACGAATCGGATTTTCTCGGTTTTTTATTCGGATACAGTCGTGAGATCACATGATATGAACCACAACTCAATTATATCTATTTAAAGGTTGGTGTCCATTACAAACATTGGGGGCATAAAATGTACACAAGTCAACTGTTATTGAAACACATATACACAATAAGTGTGTTTATCTAGTGTTAAAGCATTATACCAGGATCTTCACTATTATGAAACAAGAGAAAGTTGATGCAAGGCATCAATGTCGCCGGAAAAGACTGCATTGATTTATTTATGTATTCTTGACTTTCCTTGTCTATTCAAACATTAGGACGTTGAAATGAAAACATTTACTTATAAATTTTATATTCACCTATACATTAGGGTATCTATAAAAAATTAACGAAATGTGTACACATTTATCTTGGCTTAAATTTAATTTTGCTGTTGTTACTTATTTAAATAATAGTATTCATTCATATAATTTCAATGTTTGTCAATCTTATTCGAATCACAAGGTAAATATCCTGGTATTGCTTTAAAGGGAGGTAATTTGAAGAAAACAAAAGTCTTCAAAAGGAGAAATATATCAGCATTACCGTCTACAGTTTAAATTGTTCTATTGTTTGTGGATTTAAAAATGTTCTTTTTTTCTTATTTTTACATGTACAACGAAATATTGCGGCTTCTCTTTGACGCTTTGCGTCAAACATTCGTCTTGTACTTGTCTAAAATAAAATAATATCACTCGCTTTTTCATATCGAAATGCGCATGCGCGAAAATCGATGTTAAAGGTCACGAACCTACACAACAGAATAGGGTCTATATTTAGCTTAGAAACAGTTCCTACTTTAGATATTCATGGATTAACATTATTAAATGAATTCTACACAAATCAAGACATCTCTTTGAACATGAAAACAACATTTAGTAAGTTAAAATTGCTATTAAAAGGAGAATCCGAAATTGACCTCAATGATGACACATAAGAGTCTGCATTAGGGGGTGTTGGTTCACGTCTTGAAGGGACCACTTTTGTCTTCGTAAATAAGACAAAAAACTTAAATGCGAGTGAAATAAAAAAAACTGCAAACATTAAAAAATCGGAATATTTATTTCATTTTAGATGTGTCATTTATTAGTGTTCGTAAACAACCACAATTGTAATATGTTCAAATCATCTAGATTTGTTTCTTTCTAATAATAAGCCGCCCTCCCATGTGATTTCCGAAAAGCTATTAAAAATAGAAGTCGCGGGCTTCTGCCCGGCGACTAATAAGAGAATGTTATTTTCGTGTGACATACCGGAAATCATCTAATAACCAGCATAATTAGTTCGACACTTGATAAACATTTACTTGGCCGACTCGATGGTGTTTCGGTAGAGCGTCCACCTCGGGTGCGGGAGGTCACAGGTTTGATCCCTGACCGGGTCATACCACATTACGAAGGGTAGTAATGGCTGCCTTCCATGGCGCTGAGGGTTGCAGGGTTAGCATTACGACTGACAGGCTGATGTCAGGATAAATGGACCAGTAGCACTGGTAACTTACCCAGGAAACTTCGTGTTATAACATACAACATGTTGAAAGCGGCATTTAACACTAAACAATGAACATTTACTTACTGTGTAACTTAAAAGGATTTCAGGTATGTCACAGAAAACAATGGAAATAAGATAATGTTAGTTTGCTGTGACTTAACAAATCATCTTTCTTCTTATAAATAGCATGTATATTACTTTTAAAAGCTCTCTAGATCAACATACTTATTGTGTATACATTGTATATGCCTCATTGAACTGAGTATGTTTTTATAACAGTTATGAACATTTTATCTCACCACGGTTTGTATATGACACCGAACCTTTAAATAGGTCTAATATAGTTGTGTTTACGATTCTAACCAACATAATGCGATACATTTCCGGAATGAAAATGTACACGAACCTCTCCGTTTTAAAGTCCTGAAATTTTGGAGAAAAGTATAATTCGTGAGTGTGTGCTCTTGTGTAACATGTTTGTGGTTAATCTCAAACCCATTCAGCTTCTTATTTTTAGAAAAAACGATTTGAACTTTTTTACATGAATAGAAATGCCTTTTTAAAGAGTCGATGAATTCTTGCTTTCGACTCGAATATTGAATCTGTTTTACCAGAAACATGTTGTTTATGATTCTTTTCCCAAAATCAAAAGAAAGCCTTGGCTTTCCATTCCCTTTCTTTCGTTCGATTAAAACAGTGAAAATCAGCCTCGAATAAAATGTGTAGTTGTAATCGGACTAATCGCTATCCGTACCAAAACATTGTAAATATAGAACTGAATCTACCTTTTGAGTTGTAGCCGTATAACACACACTATCTACAAGTCCTTTAAAGTATAACAAAATAGTTACCAATCTTAATTCCACATGTTTAGAATTGCTTTCTGTATAATAACAATTGAAATGGCACAATATAATGAGTTTGTATGTTAACTTAATATATTCACAATATTTTACTTATATAAATGTTAAAAATACCTGTTTTATTTTTATTTATTTCCACATGGAAGTTGGCATCATCACCACCTTGAGCTGCAAATGCACTAAACACAGTTGCTTGGGAGAGAGAACCATTAGCTTTCCGGGGTCTAGTCGTTCTGGTTTGAAGCTGGAATATTTGTTTTTGTTTTCGAACTTGTACTAATATATATTCACCGAGTCCGTTAAACGTGAAGTCTTTGTTATCCAATGTTCTAAAATGAGGATCACCCCAAAGTGTTCCTATAAATGGAGTATAGTCATAAAATTAGTTAGTATGTTAGAAATGTGTAGTACATTATATCAACCTGTGATATACAACTTCATTTAGTTACATCAATTTGAAAAAAAGGGACTTTCACTTAAAACAAATTACCATTATTGATTTCGGTCTATTGTGTGTGTTCTGAGGTTGTTTGATGATTTTTTGTCAGATTGCCTTTACGTTACCGACCAGAACAGTGTTCTAGTGCTCATATTTGTAGAATGTTAAAGACAACACAGCGGACGCATCATACGATACATTGTTTGTGTTTATAACTGGTTCAAAGTGCTTTTAACGTATATACGATAATGCATAGGTTAAGCTTGGGCGGACTTATTAACCGGTTTGAGATTGTGACTTTCAAGTAGTCCTGGCAGTCAATATTTCAATTAAATAGAAATTACATAAAAAAGAAAATATATTCCAAGAGTATGTATTGTAAACAATATTATATTATAATTTGAAAAGTATTTCGATATATCACGATAGAAGGCTACATATTATTTATCACTAGTTGACAGTCTGTACTAGATGCATGTGTATTGTCCATTGTCCCTCTGACATTAACACTGCAAGTGGGGATTGAGCCCGTGACGCCCCTCATTAAATATTCCAAGCTAACCATTAGTCCACGGTTGATTCCTATTACAATAGGGTACATACCAATGTCAAACCTTGTAACTCTGTAACAGCTGCCAACAGGACGTAGGTCGTAGTATTTGTCACATAACTGTGAACCATAACAGCAATATTTTTTGCCATTTTTGTCATTTGATGCGTGGTCTTTAGCGAATATTGGGTGATACAGGAAAAACGAACCCGCATATGGTCTCTCTTGGACCCATAAATTAGACGTTATGTTGTAACAACAGTTCTGAAAAATTAACGGAAATTCATCAAATAGTTTTAATTATAATGACGTCACACGGGTGCATAAATACGCGCCGATCTACATTGTGTACACCCGACATACGGTAGCTAAAGAGTTCCGACTTTAACTCCATATTTCTCGACTTTTACTACTTAATTTGTATATTTGGTGTGACAAAATACCTTTACACGGCAATTTTCTTAGTAGAAGTGTATGTATTGTGCATTGACCGTCGCTTCAGTACACACGCTAGGTCAACGTGTTTTGAAAATGAATAGTTATGTTGGATCTGAAAGTCGTTGTTTTAAGTTAGTTAAGGCTATGGAACTTCCAGTAACACTCAAATACAGTAGACTATATTCAAGACAATTGTGATGCTAAGTCGTCGTTTAGATTGGAGCTATTCATTTTTGAAAAGGATACCATCACTGTTGAAGGTAGACATGTCGAAGACACGTTTCGAAAATTTATTTGTAAGAATGATCCTAAACACTAGCTGTACGTAAATGATAAAGTTATATAACAAGAAGAAGCATGTTCTAGATATCTAGGTGTAACGCATTATGATATTCTGTCGGAACTGCTGTATGAAAGAGGAATCCATTTGTAGATCATACTGTTCGTGAACAATTGTCGTTTATCGTGGAGGCATTGCAGTGTAAAACTACTGGTGGAAACAAAGATATGCTTCTCATTATAGGACAGAACACGCTTCAAATTGTATTTAAACAAGGTAACCGATGAACTGATCATGAGAGAATAAACAGGTTATGTATGCTACATTTTCAACGAAGAATGAATGAATGAATGAATGAAAGTCTTTATTTACAGAGGGTAACCCAATTAGTATAAACTAATCTTCCTTGGGGCCCTCTAAAGCAATATTTACATACATACAAATACATAATTATATAGCAATATAACAATCAGCATAACAAATTCAAAGTTAGCATTATTCATAAACATGATCAACATGATAACAATGTTACACAACAACATAATACATACATATGGCGGCAGAGGTTTAACTTACAGACTTACATATGGCCATATTTACAATTTTAGCTTTATGACTGTTGATTCGAATTTATCCACTTAGTATAATTTACTGTGAAACTTTTAATACTTTCGCTCTGTCTTATTTCATTTGGAATGTTATTCCATACTTTTACCCCAGAGTAAGACATACTCCCTTTAAAAAGTTCAATATTTGGTTTGGGTATTAAAAAATCCGATTTATTTGAAGAACGTAAATGATTTGGACGCCTGACATTGTAATTGAACATATTTTGAATATATGACGGGACTGCATGTTGCGATACCCTGTACATAAATTTGGCTTTATGAAGTGAAAACCCTCTGTTCAATATTAAGAGAATTAATTATATTTAAAGCCTCGCTTAAAGTGGTATATTGTTCACCTAGAATGATACGGCATGCTCTTCGTTGTAATCGCACTAAAACCTGGATATTTGATTGTTTTGTACTACCCCAAATGATACTACAATATTCAAGATGTGGTTGGACATAGGCTTTGTAAAACATTATTCTATAATTAACAGGAATAAATACTTTAATTCTTGATAATAGCCACAAATTACTAGATATTTTCTTCCTAAAAATTTTTATATGCGTATCCCATTTAAGGTTTTTATTTATATATATGCCAAGAATTTTATCACCTGTTGTGATTTCCAGATTTAAGTCTTTATATTTCAAATTTAGAGGTTGATTAACTAATCTTGTCCGTTTCTGGGGTGTCGTTATCAATATTACTTTTGTTTTTGAAGCATTTAATACCATACCATTGTTTAGACACCATGTACTGACGTTATTCAAAGCAGCTTGTAAATTCATTTCAACTTCTAATTTAGATTTATTTATGTCATATATTGTAGTATCATCTGCATACATATCAACGTTTGAAACATTATCCTGTACATACATAGGCAAGTCATTTATGAATAAAATAAATAAAAGAGGCCCTAGAATAGACCCTTGCGGGACCCCGCATGTCGTAATTTGCTTATCAGAGAGAACACCGTTTAAGTTCACCGCTTGAGTTCTATTTGTAAGATAAGAGTTGAACCATTTAATAGTATTATCTCCACATTTGTAAATTTGTAATTTTTTTAATAGTATTTCGTGGGAACATAAATCGAATGCTTTAGAAAAATCTAACATAACAACGCCTACAAATTCTCCATCATTTAAAGCTGTTAACCATTTATCTATCATACATACTAATGCTGTTTCGCAGCTATGTTTTTTTCTAAACCCACTTTGAGATTTACATAATAATTTATAATGATTAAGGTAATTAACAAATGAATCATGCACATGTTTTTCAATCAATTTTGAAAGAGTAGGTAAAATTGATATTGGCCTATAGTTATTTACATCATTTGATGAACCTTTGAAAGACTGTTCATGAATTAAGACTGAACATTCAAATTCATGTGTGATTTATATAACGATATTCTTTTCGATGTGTATTTGCGCTGTTAAAATATGTTCAAATGTAATTAAAACAATAATAATTTTATTTTTGCTTTTAACCTGTGTTTGTTCATTGCTTTGGCTATACTATCAACATAATTGAGCGGTTCAACGAGAAAACCAACATTATGAACACTGCGAAATGTCTCGACTCAGATCAGCCTGCGCAGGCTAATCCGGGCGACATATTCCGTCTCAGGGGGATATATGTATTGAGGAATGATTCAAAAAGTGTTTGCCCGGGTAAGACTGCACAGCATGCTTAAGATGCTCCGGTCGATACTTTTCGCTGAGTCAACATAATTGTTTTTCTGGTGGAACGGCTCATTTATATTCAGAAAAGTAGTTCCGACGATTACATCATTTCTAAAAGAAAGTAGACATGTAACAAAATGTTTATCATACCAGTAGACATATAAACTAAAAGCTTTTCATACCAGTGTTATATATCCCATAATCTACAAAAGCCTATTATGACTATCTGAGAAAGAAAATATATTGTGAAGTCGTAATAACGCGAAAAAAGGCGTTATAATGCGAAACAAGCCGTATTAACCTGAAACAAGGCATAATAACGCAAAGTAAAGGCGTAATAATTCGAAGAAAGGCGTAGTAACGCGGAATAAAGGTATTATAACACGAGAATAAAGGCGTATTAACGCTAATAAAAAGCGTTATAACGCGAAATAAAGGCGTAATTACGCAAACAGTAACACGTAATAACGCTAAAAAAAGGCGTAATAACGCTAAACAAATGCGTATTAACGCTAATAAAAGGCGTTATTACGCGAAAGAAAGGTGTAGTAACGCGAAAATAAAGTCGTAATAACGCGAATTAAAGTCGTAATAACGCCTTTTTAGTTATATATATGAATCGATTACTGCTTTGAATACTTTTTTCCAACCATGGATCTACGACCCAGATCAACCAATTAGCTATGTTTTCTCATTGACTGAGCTACGATTGACGACACAGATCAACAACCTCGCTATGTGTTTTGAGTGGTTTAGCTACGATCTACGACCAAGATCAACCAATACGCCATGTTTTTTCAGTGGCTGATCTATATCTATATTGGCTCACCTACGATCTACGACCCAGATCAACAATTCGATTATTTTTTCAGTGGCTGAGCCACTATCTACAACCAAGACCAACCAATTTTCTATATTTTTTAAGAGGCTGAGCTACGATCTACGACACAGATTAACTGATTTGTCAGTGGCTGAGCTACGATCTACGACCAAGATCAACCAATTATAGCTTTGTGTTTTGAGTGGTTGACCTACGATCTATGACCCGGATCAACCAATTTTCTATATTTATTTGTTGGCTGAGCTAAGATCTACGACCCAGATCAGCCAACTAAGTATGTTTATTCAGTAGCTGAGCTACGAAATACGAGCCAGATCAACAAATTCGCTTTGTGTTTTGAGTGGTTGAGCTACGACCTACGACTCAGATCAACCAATTCGCTATGTCTTTTGATTGATTGGGATACGATATACCACCGAGATCAACTGATACGCCAAGTTTTTTCATTGTCTGAGCTACGATCTACGACCCAGGACAACCATTTTGCTATGGTTTGTCAGTGGCTGAGCACGATCTACGACCCAGATAACCGATTCGCTATGTTTTTACAATGGCCGATCGCTACTATCTACGACCCAGATCAACAAATTCGCAATGTTTTTTCAGTGGCTTAGATAAGAACTACGACCCAGATCAACCAATTATCTATGTTTTTTCAGTGTCTGAGCTACGATCTACGACCCAGATCAACCAATTTAAAATGTCTTTTTCAGTTGCTGAGCTATGATCTACTACCTAGATCAACCAATATGCCATGTTTTGTCAGTGGCTGAGCTATGATCTACGACTCAGATTATTCAGTTCGCAAAGTTTTTTTAGAGGCTGAGCTACAATCTACGACCCAGATCAACAAATTCGCAATGTTTTTTCAGTGGCTTAGATAAGAACTACGACCCAGATCAACACATTATCTATGTTTTTTCAGTGTCTGAGCTACGATCTACGACCCATATCAACCAATTTGTAATGTCTTTTTCAGTTGCTGAGCTATGATCTACGACCCAGATCAACCAGTATGCCATGTTTTGTCAGTGGCTGAGCTATGATCTACGACTCAGATTATTCAGTTCGCAATGTTTTTTTAGTGGCTGAGCTACAATCTACGACCCAGATCAACCAATTGTGTATGTTTGTCAGTAGCTGAGCTACGATCTACGACCCAGATCAACCAATTAGCTTTGTGTTTTGAGTGGTTGAGTTACGATCTACGACCCATATCAACCAATTCGCAATGGGGTTTTTCAGTGGCTGAGTTACGATCTACGACCCAGATCAACAAATTCGCTATGTGTTTTGAGTGGTTGAGCTACGACCTACGACTCAGATAAACTAATACGCCAAGTTTGTTCATTGGCTGAGCTACGATATACTATCCAGATCAAATAATGCGCAATGTTTTTTCATTGGCTGAGCTACAATCTACGACCCAGAACAACGAATTCGCTATGGTTTTTCAGTGGCTGAACTACGATCTACGACCTAGATCAACCAATTCGCAATGTTTTTTCAGTGGCTTAGCTAAGATCTATGACCCAGCTCAACCAATTTGCTATGTTTTGTAAGTGTCTAAGATACGATCTACGACCAAGATCAACCAATTTACAATGTTTTTTCAGTGGCTGAGCTACGATCTACGACCCAGATCAACCAATATGCAATGTTTTTTCAGTGGCTGAGCTACGATCTACGACCCAGATAATTCAGTTCTCAATGTTTTCTAGTGGCTGAGCTACAAGTTACGACCCAGATCAACCAATTGTGTATGTTTCGTCAGTGGCTGAGCTACGATCTACGACCAAGATCAACCAATTAGCTTTGTGTTTTGAGTGGTTGAGCTACGATCTACGACTCAAATCAACCAATTCGCCATGGTTTTACAATGCCTGAGCTACGATCTACGACCCAGATCAATACATTTTGTATGTTTTGTCAGTGGCTGAGCTACGATCTACGACCCAGATCAACTAATTAGCTTTGTGCTTGTAATGGTTGAGCTACAATCTACGACCCAGATCAACCAATTCGCTATGTGTTTTGAGTGGTTGAGCTACGATCTAAGGTCCAGATAAACCAATTAGCTTTGTATTTTGAGTGGTTGAATTACGATCTACGACCCTTAATAACCAATACCCTATGTTTGTTATAGTGGTTCAGCTATTGGTTGATCATGGTCGTAGATCGTAGCTCAACCCCTCAAAACACAAAGCTAATTAGTTGAGCTGGGTCGTAGATCGTAGCTCTGCCACTGACAAAACATAGACACTTGGTTCATTTGGATCGTAGATCATAGCTCAGCCAATGAAAAAGCATTGATAATTAGTTGATCTGTGTCGTAGATCGTAGCTCAGCCACTGACAAAACATAGAAAAGTGGATGATCTATGTCGTAGATCATAGCTCAGCCATTAAAAGACATGGCGTATTGGTTGATCTGGGTCGTAGATCGTAGCTCAGCCACTGACAAAACATACACAATTGGTAGATCTGAGTCGTAGATCGTAGCTTCGTACCTCAGCCACTGAAAACACATTGCAAACTGAATTGTCTAGGTGTTAGATCGTAGCTGAGCCAATGAAAACACATAGCGAATTGGTTGATCCAGGTCATAGATTGTAGCTCAACCACTCAAAACACATGGCCAATTGGTTGATCTTGGTCGTAGATCGTAGCTTAGCCACTGAAAAAACATAAATAATGGTTGATCTGGGTCGTAGATAGTAGCTCAGCCACTGAAAAAATAAATCGAATTGGTTGATCTGGGTCGTAGATCTTAGGTGACCCAATATAAAACCATAGCGAGTTGGTTGATCTGGGTCGTCAATCGTAGCTCAGCCAATGAAAAAACATAGCAAATGGGTTGATCTTGGTTGTAGACCCATGGTTGAAAAAACATCTTCAAAGCAGTAATTGATTTATATATAGCTTAAAAAGAGTTATTACGACTTTATTTCGCGTTATTACGCCTTTGTTTAGCGTTACTACGCCTTTATTTCGCGTTATTACGACTTTATTTTCGCGTTACTACGCCCTTCTTTCGCGTAATGTTAGCGTTAATACGCCTTTGTTTAGCGTTATTACGCTTTTTGTTGCGTTATTACGCCTTTATTTTCGCGTTATTACGCCTTTATTTCGTGTTGTTACGGTTTTTATTAGCGTTAACATGCCTTTATTTTCGCGTTATTAAGCCTTTATTGTCCCGTTATAATGTCTTAATTCCGCGTTACTACGCCTTTCTTCGCATTATCACGCCTTTATTTTGCGTTATTATGCCTTGTTCCGCGTTACTTCCCCTTTCATCGCGTGACTACGCCTTTTTTCGCATTATAAAGACTTTTTTCGCGTTATTACGACTTTACAAAACATTTTAAAGATAAATTATATTACGTATCGAATGATTGAACATTTATAAACAAAACTAGTAGCGTACAGTATTACGTCTGTATATGCAGGTGACGTATTTAAAGAAAAATGTTGGGATAACATCAGATTTTCCTAGCACAACGGAAAGTTGCAAGAATGAACTTTTTAAGATTTTATTTGATTGGTGGAGTCAGTTAGCGAACGGTCGAGCGTTCAGATTGTTAAGAAAATCATTAAACACCCCTGGTCTGTAGTGCACATATTGGTAGGAGAAAGGGCCTATCTTGCTTTGCCAGCACACATTTGCAGCTTCGGATGAACACTTCTTATAGAATTGTGTTCGTTACATGTATGATGCACAGGACTATGTCTAAAGTAGTGATTCTACAAGTTGAATGCCATTTACTTTCTTTAATTTAAAGGTTTGAACATACACGTAGCTCAATATGAACATAATCGGAAAAAAGTGGCCATTACCTTTCCATGGGGTAAAAAGGCTCCGGAAGGAAATATAGTATAACAAACAATATCAGAATGATCAGGTACAGCTTCAGGTTCAGGAAACAAAGGATCAAATGACAGCTTTGAACGGTCACAAGGGCATTCAGGGAGAGTATTAGCAATACTTATGTTTGTGTCCGCATTGGCATTGTACCATCGATAACACTCTATTCTGTTCACAACAGACTCAGGTGGCGTTTCATCTGGGCTATTGAGATGATGTAAAGTAACCCCCTGAACACCTGTGAAACAGACGTGAAAATGTATACATTTACGCATCTTATAAAATGAAACGAAATTGGAATTAAAAAGTTAATAGACTGCAATCTTTTTCATCGATAAATCTGTGGCAAATAAGCGTTAACGTACCATAGCTGATTTTACTTAAATTACTTTTACAAGTGGCAATTTTTCTATATAAATATAAATCAAAATTATATGAAAATTCTCTCTAATAATAATTGAGCTGGGCTGTCCGAATACAACCATAAGGGTCATGTTTCCTTGGCCGTGTCTGATATGGCTCTATACTGTTCGCCAATTAGTCGTATACTGTTTCAATTAAACCATACCCATTTGCATCCTTTGGGGCATGGCTGATTTTTATCTACATGTGTAAATTGAACGCTAAGACTGGGTTGTGCAGAGTACCGCGTAATTACTCATTAAATAACGACGATAAAAAAACAGTGGTGCTGTTCTACCTTTAACTACTTGTTGTCGAAAAACTTTTCACTCCTTCTCATAGGCTGGCGTGATTTTGATTTTTATCTGATATCCTAAAGTACGACGAACTATTGCTTAGGAAGCTGACATTCTAGTATCTTTGTTCCAGATTATAACAGGAGTTTTATTGTAATTAAAAATACCTTTAGTGAATGCACGCTGGTCCACTGTTAATGCTTGTCTTGATAATGAAAAGAGACTTGACTTGGAGTACGCCATTGATGCGTGATATCCAATCCATATGTTTGGTTTTTGCAGATTTGATGTCCATTTCATGCCTCCATGATCGTAAATATATAGAGCAAATGTTGCGGTTCCATCCGTTGCAAGCACCAATTGAAACGTGGCTGTGCCCTGGTATATATGGTCAGATACAATATTAATGCAAGAGATATTGCTTAATTTAAGGCATTATAAATTTTGCTCATAAAGTATCATAAAATATAGAAGTAAGAGTTATCGTTAATCAAAAGTGTCGTTTTGAATTTTTGTGAAGCTAAATAAGTCGCCAATTTGAAACCACTGTTAATAGCAAGAGGACCATGATGGTCCTTAATCGCTCATCTCATTTAATATTAAACACAGTTTTCAATGTTCATACAAGGAAAACAAGCCAAATTATTTAGAAAATCAGGCCTTTATGATTGGACAAGTAGATTTTTAAAGTTTACAACCTTGGGAAAGGTTTACCTAAGGTACATTTGAACCATATATACATTTTATTGAAAAATAAAAGAATTTATGACAGATTGAAAATATAAGGTATAGGGGAAATAACCGTTGATAATATATGTATCTTGACTGGCGGATCACGTGGAATGATCTCCCCTGTTCATAGGGGACGCGCACAACTTGGAACGCTTCCTCAGGAACGCTTCCGCCAAAACCGCACCGCGTAAAACGTTTTCAAGAGAAATTCACCCTCCTCCTACCCCATGTCCGACCACAAAATTCAATGTCATAATTTAATTAACTAACCAGTCTGGTTTATGACCTTATATATGTATTGTCTAGGTAACAATACAATATAAATTGCATTTAATGAATGTGCATGTCTAGTCATTCTTTAATTGTTATTGTGTTAATCGGGAATGTATGTCACACCTTTCGGGGTGTATTCATCTTGTGAAATTCACCTTGCTATTCACCCTTTTTTGGAATATGGGGGCCGGCGCTTAGTTAGCCACCCATCTTTGATTTAAGGGTGATTCTGACATTCTGTGACATTCATTCACTATTGCACGTTTTAATTTGTTTGCAAATTATGAACATTGTTTATATCATTATGCCTGATAAAACTTGCTGATCAAAAATATTTTGATGAATCGTCATTTAATTATTAAATGGCCTTTTTCAATGTCACATACTCTTGTTTAGTTTTTATCACCCTTCAGTCAAACAATGCGGCTTCAGTAAGTCCTAGTAAATGCTGGCATAAAATGTTCTAATCTGACCAGTGCATTTGTACAAGAAGATTGTTTAAAGTTTCACTATATACAAATGTATGGAAAGATGAACATCGAAGGAACATTCTTGTGAAAATATTTTCAATTAGGTTCCTTAGTTTAAGAGTAGATGTCGTTCGTAGAAAATATGAACAGACGGACAGACGGACAGACGGACAGACGGACGGACAGGCAGACGACGATGGACGATGAGGGATCACAAGAGCTCACCCCACAGTTTGTACTCAGGTGAGCTTAACATAACTTTAACGTCTTTTTAAATATAGAACGCACTGTTCTATTCAAGTTTTTATTACATGTACCATCAATAGTTACAAATCGTAGCATGTATGTTCATAATTGCTTAAAGTTTGTCAAACACTTAGTCGTTTGTGTAATATACATCTTAAAACCAGTATTCAATCAACAATGGAAATATATTTATTATTTAAACATTAAGTTATGTTCTAGTTAAATAACAATACTTACTAACACTTGATTAGCACTACTTACTTGACCTGTAGAATTGTCAAAAGGTTGTACTTCTTTCCAGGTAACAAATAGGATAAAAGCAGCTTTGAAATCCCCTTTTCCTCCCATCGTGTGTATGAAATATTCTATATTCTTAACGTCACCATTCGCCATGTAATCTCCATTGTTTTTTGTAATGTCATAATATCTGTAGTATACATTTCTAGTGTTCACATCGGTATCCGCATAATATGGTGCAAGAATTGTGAAGTTACCAAATGTTCCTGTGTCAATCGGGGGTCTGGGATCAGTGTACACCTTGTCCAAGCAAACATATCCATTCGAACATATCTGAAAGTGTTACCATCATCAATAAATGTATCTACTTTATATGGACTGCGCTCCATGACTAGTGCAGATCTGGAACATATCGCACAGTCTGATCAAGATCTGCTATCTTATCGAAACAGTTACATATCCACTCGAACATATCTCTGGAAGCGAAACCGACATCAATAAATGTATCTACTTTATACGGACTGCGGTCTATGACTAGTGCAGATCTGGACCATCTCGTACAGTCTGATCCAGATCTGCTATATTCACGAAATAGTTACATATCCACCCCAACATATCTGAAAGTGAAACCGTCATCAATAAATGTATCTACAAATTTATGGACTGCGCTCAATGACTAATGTAGATCATGATCATCTCGCACAGTCAGATTCAGATCTGCAATGTTCACGAAACAGTAACATATCCATTCGAACATAACTAAAAGTGAAACCATAATCAATAACTGTATCTACTTTATATAGACTGCGCTTCATGACTAATGCAGATCTGGACCATCTCACACAATCTGATGCAGATCTGCAATGTTCACGCAACAGTAACAGACACATTCAGTACTACTCTGATAAAGGTATACACTCAGTTGCACAAGATAGCAAGAAAGCACAACAGGATCAATATTGAAAGTGATGACAAGAACACCAATGTGATTTCCGATGGAACATGACTAATGTAAACCTATTTGCCTACAATGCGTATCGTTACAGGTTAGTATATGATTGTTTTAGATGTAGACGAATGCTGATGGTTTCAATGAGATGTAACCAGGCGCCTTTTTTGTAGTACGTACCAACAGGCTTTCAGATACTAACAACTTTAACACTTGAGCATATGTATATAGAATATGTTGTGTGTGTTGACACAATCCAGTCTACGATTATAAATCACATTTATCAAATACAATTTAAGTAGTATGCAATGTACCATTGTATCATTCTAAATTAGACAATAACATTAACATATTTCGGCGTATCCTACTTACATCATTCAACAGATAAAGCCATTATGCATTTTATTGTGGTTATAGCAAACCATTTACCCTTTTATTGAAATGTCCCGATCGAGTCATGATTGCCAAAGATTACAAAATGGTAATAATGACCCACCTCCTGGGGATAGCATTGCGACTGGTGAATCGATGTCTAACGTAACGATAATTAAACGAGGGAACGCCTCCACATAACTGAACTGCTGCTGCTGAGTCGGCGTAAATACCATGTAAGCAAACGAATAAACACGTGTATGTTGGTTGTATTTAAAAAAAGTTACCAGATTTTACAATTTGGTAATATATAAATATTGCATGGCTTCCAGTGTGACAGTACATATTATCAACATGAGGAAAAAACTGTTACCCGAGGAGAAGCCGAGGTTAACAGTATTTATCCGAATGTTGACAATATGTACTGTCACACTGGAAGCCATGCAATATTTATTTTATTATACCGAACAAAAGTACACGTTTATTCAATTTATTATGTACCTGTGTAGGGGAGGTGAACATGGGTAGAGCAACTACAATGTAACACACCCATATGAATATACCGGTTAACAGTACATTGTTACATGGCACGCGCGTCTAAAAGATGACGTTATTGTTTGAAATGACGTCATGCACGTGCATAACCAGCCTTTAATGCGCGTGCCATGTAACAGTATACTGTTAACCGGTCAAAAACGTACTGTTAGCATGAGAAATTGCCCATGATGAGTATATGAGAATTTAACATTACAAAGCCACGTGAGGTATAATAAATACGGAATATTACGTTGCGGGAGCGATAAAAGGGTTTGTATTGCACTACAAGTAGCGTGGAAAAGTCGATATTTTACGAGACCGAAGGTCGAGTAAGATATGGATTTTCCCACGCTACGAGTCGTGCAATACGAACATATTTATCGCTCCCGCAACGTAATATTCCTTTTATTATATACCTACAATCTATGAGCAGCGAAAATTTATTAAGTTTACATTATTAACCGTAAAATTAAGATTATGAAGGGCGGATGAATATCGCTTCAATGATTACGCCACGCCCCATAAGGCATTCCAATACGTATGCCCCGCCCAATATCATCATCAAACCGGTCACGTCACTGTATGACGTCACAATCTTGTATTTACACCGCATATAGATACGGAATTTTAATCTGTCGTGGTGTATTTGCGCATTTCAATCTGTGTGTATTTCCACCGGAAAATAAACAGGCATATAATAAAGGGAGATATAAGTCAGATAAAAGATTGAATATTTAAAAGGAAACGACCAATTTTTACTTCTTTTTCCAAATGACTAAAACTGTGTTTACTACAGAGGTGTAAACCGTTGTCGGTACCATTGACTAGATGAATTCGTGTTGGTGGATCCGCTCTTGTATTTGAACAAATTATTTTTGGTTAAATAATCTTAAATATGTTAAGCCAGAAATAAATTAAAAGATACGACTGAATGTTTGCTTCTGTGCGATGGAAATCAACACAAGTACTTACATATACGTATTTAAAGGTTTTTGCGAAGACCGTAAAACGGGCAGGGAATGTCACAGGCCCACTGCAAGCTGCATCCTTTGGTACTAGAGTATCTTCAATATTTCCGTATGCAGTAAGAGGCACTGTTGGTAAAATGTTATTAATGCAGGCTTACTAATTTCAATAAACTAATATGTTTAATCATTTACTTCAATCCCTAGCATACTTGGCTTCCGAACATCTTTACAGCCGCTTGCCTGCTTCAAAATGATGCAAATTTTGAGTAATAGTGCAACCTGTTGTTGTTATAAATATCATTCACACAATAACAAAAATGCAACAAAGAACAAAACGTCATGTTTGAATGTAAATGAATAATAAGTAACACGATGTGGTGCGTTAAGTACGTATACAACGCGACTGTTGACGCTCTGTTCGAAATCGTTCTGCAGCGTTTATATGTTGAGGAAGAAAAATAACAGATGCGTGATGTCGCATTGCTTGGGGTTATTTCCGTTTGCAACAGTATTTCATTTATATCACGACGGCCAGTTCAAATAACGGGTGATTCCAGGCTTTACCACACCTGTACTCTACCAAACATTTTGCAAAGGTAACTGGTTACTTTCCTTTCTAGACATAGAAGGGTTTTACTCACGAACCCATAACTGATAGCCCTCATCGTTACTGAGATACATTTTATAACATAAATATCCTGATTAAGTAAATTAACACAGTTTTGGAAATAAATCCACAATGCAAATGTATATTTTCATAACTACCACGGTGAAGTTGAACTTTAAATGATCTCCTCTTTCGAACATGATGCCGATTAATAAGAATGTCATAAGTTTCCACAGGAAGAATGGTGTTTTGTTTACATAATATTATATTATATGATATTTATCAGGATAACATAATAAAAAGAGTAACGGGAGATTTAATCTAAATGTAAGTTTTCTCTTTCATTCTATTACATTATTAACAAAAGCACAGGGATACACTAGAACACTTGGTTAAGGGTTTTATTGTTAAGTTTGAAAATTGATATGTATTATCTTATTGATGAATACGACACTTTTCTTTTAGAAACAATGATAGTACTCACTTGTGTCACATAAATTGTTAGTCAAATCCACGATTCCCGTGTTGCTACAAACGCAGGTTCCATCTAAACAATCGGCACCTTCTGTCAAACAAAATCTGCTTTCCTCACATGTACCACCATAGATCACTATAAACATACAATAGAACATCGTTAAGTAACAGCGGGTCTTCTTTTATCTGGTGTATTGCGAAAACCACTAAATTTAAACAGAAGCTATTTAAAACAGTCTAATGTGCATTTTCATAAGAAGTAACATTTCCATTCGAAAACGTATTTTAGTGACATTCTGCCTAATTCTTATCTAAATTTACATGCATTTGTTGGTTAGTGTTTATTGTACCGTTATTTTTAATTTAATGGTATTTTACACAACTCTAAACCATAATAAACTTAATTAACAGGTCAAAAAGTTAAAATATTATTCACTTAATGCAGAGCGCCAACGATACAAACCACTTATATCCGTTTAAATATACCATCATCTAGCACCCGGGGCAGCCGGTGTCTCAACTAGATTCGACGTTAAGTCGGGCATATTTTACTTTTAATTTTTACTAACCTTTACATCGTGGAACTGAAGAATTCCAATAACCGCTATCCAAGCATTCAATCACTAAATTACCAACTATAACGCTGTCGTCGTTTGTACAGGTAAAATGTAGCACCTCCCCATATGTCGTCACGTAAACCTATTTTGGCATACCTTATACAGTTTGTACCACTGCAGTAGATGGTTTTTGAAGGCATAAAGACAAAAAGGAGACTGTGACAGTAACGAACGGTTTCTCTTTCCCCAAAACCGTTTCAAATTCCCTTTATAAATATACTTGCTGTTTTCTTGTTGCAGCATTTTGCCTTAAAGAGCCCACAAAGGACGACTGGAAGACAACATGAACATGATTGATCAATAAATTGGTTTGTCCAATCTCATTGTATTTCTGTTGAATTTAAGTTCATGCATTAGCAGGAGTATCTTTAAATGCTACCCAACATACTTTCAAATCGAATTGAAAAAGGAACAGTTGAAAGCTAATTCACCCTAATATAGCCATTGAGAACGGTTATGATTCATTGTATATTTACGATTACTGCAAATGATGTATACGTGATTTACTAGAACAATTTGTCCTCTAAGATACGTACTGGCATTGTTAACACAATAACAGGTCTCACACGTGCACTGTAAGATGAGTGAAAAACAAAGAGCAAGACATTGGCATCTTGGCCGACAGGTTTTAGAATGATATACTATTTTCATGGAGCTCAAATTAAGCATTTGTTGAAATAAAATTTAAATAAAACACGTTTTGTGCTATTTTCAATGTGTTCAAATATAAGTTTGAACACTACTCGTGTGATGTTTCCCGGCCTCCTTATTCATAATCGATTGATTTGTTTGAGACGATTCAGCTACTTTACAAAAGAAATGGCATATATATCTTAAAGTAACAGTCAGTGCATATGTTCTACTTTTAATTTTTTATCAAATTTAGTTATAAACATATTACTCTTTGGAAGTTGATTGGCGTATTTCAACATTGTTATTTTTTAATATGCCGAGACAAATACCATTTGTGTTGTGTCTTCACTTTTATCTGAATTCTTTCCAAAAAGGTTATAATTCCATTCCATAACATTTGTGTGTTTGTGCATTCCCAAAACAGATGTTCTTAGGTTTCTACATTACTTGAGTAAGATAGAACATGTGATCCCGTACTTCTAATTCATAAACGCTTGATTTTTGGTACGATACGGAGCATTTCAAAATGAATAAAAAAATGGCAAAATTTAGTCCATGTTGGTTAATTACTGCTAAATCGATGCTAGGAAGGATAAGTCACTGACAGGAAACCTTTTATCGTGCAAATTGCATTCGTCCATTGTCCATTGGACTGACACGTTATGTGAGTAGTTGAGGTGTTATAACCAGTGTTACAACTGACATTGGCTGTTGATGAATAGGTTGTGTTTCTTGATTTAATAAAACTTGAAAAAAATTGATGTAAAAGTAGCAGTTCCGGAATTCACACTCTCTGATTGTATCTGGCCGCAATCTTGGAAGTCAAAATAAAGTTAGAATTGATTTACATTAAAACAATCTAGACACAAGCTTACGATGCATGTCATGCTTACTGACGTTCTAGGACATCATAGCATTACATTGATTCAAATGTAATGCTGCTGTCAACCGTGTGTAATATTTTGTACAATATTAACTGGTTATCTAGTTAGGGTTTGCGAATTTCACTAACATACTAACTGGTTAACTAGATAAGATTCGTGTGTTACCACTTATTTGATATTCTCGAAACATAAGACTAAAAACAGGCAAAAAAGTGTTACCAGTTACCTTTTTCATGCTGTAAAATAAGACTTATACGACCATTAACGTACAACTGAAATCCTATCTAGTTAACTACTTATTATGTCACATACTAACTGGTAACTAGATAAGATTCGTGTTACCAGCCTTGTGTTCCATAGTAAACACAACGTAAACACGTTTAAGCTATGCCTATCAAACGGAACGAAACCTACCTGTTTTATGAATGGAAAACAGATAGAACATGTTTAGTTAACCGACTAAGGAACGGTATATCGACAAACCTATATAGGTTTCGCAAAACAGGTTTTGAGTGTTGTGACTATGGAATACAGGGCAGTTAATGAAAAAATAAAACTTATACGACCATTAACGTACAACTGAAATCTTATCTAGTTAACTATTTATTATGTCACATACTAACTGGTTAACTAGATAAGATTCGTGTTACCGGTTATGAAAAAATAAACCTTTACGACCATTAACGTACAACGTACCAGTTAGTATGTGACATACTAAGTAGTTTACTAGATAGGATTTTCAGTTGTACGTTAATGGTCTTATAAGTCTTATTTTACAGCATGAAATGGTAACTGGTTGCAGTTCTGGGCACTTTCATATGGTGGCATATTACTGCCGTAAGATAACCAGTTAATGTTTTGTACATTATTAACTGGTTATCTAGTTAGGGTTTGCGAATTTCACTTAATAAGTAACATACTAACTAGTTAACTAGATAGGATTCGTGTTACCACTTATTTGATATTCTCGAAACGTAAGACTAAAACAGGCTTGAAAGTGCCCAGAACTGCCACCAGTTACCTTACCATGCTGTAAAATAAGATTTACACGAGCATTAACTTACAACTGAAACACATTCGTGTTATCAGTTATCGATCACGCGTGTATTGCGCAATAAACGCGTGATCGATAACTGGTAACACGAATCCTATCTAGTTAACCACTTAGTATGTCACATACTAACTGATTAACTAGATAACATTCGTGTTACCAGTTATAAAAAGATACTGCGCAGGTCCTTTGTGTTTTTCCCTTGGATCGATAACTGTCCAAAGGAAAAATACAAAGGAACTCCGCAGTATCTATTTATAACTGGTAACACGAATGTTATCTAGTTAACTAGTTAGTATGTGACATAATAAGTGGTTAACTAGATAGGATTTCAGTTGTACGTTATTGATACTGCGGAGGTCCTTCGTATTTTTCCTTAATGAACTTGCAACTTCCATAGCGGAAAAATACAAAGGACCTCCGCAGTATTTATTTATAACTGGTAACACGAATGTTATCTAGTTAACCAGTTAGTATGTGACATAATAAGTGGTTAACTAGATAGGATTTCAGTTGTACGTTAGTGATACTGCGGAGGTCCTTCGTATTTTTCCTAAATGAACTTGCAACTTCCATAGCGGAAAAATACAAAGGACCTCCGCAGTAGTTATTACTAAGTGGTTAACTAGATAGGATTCGTGTTACCAGTTATAAATAGATACTGCGGAGGTCCTTTGTGTTTTTCCCTTGGATCGATAACTGTCCAAAGGAAAAATACAAAGGACCTCCGCAGTATCTATTTATAACTGGTAACACGAATGTTATCTAGTTAACTAGATAGGATTTCAGTTGTACGTTATTGA